>CM041777.1:457973874-458235750 GCA_023374045.1 Limonium bicolor
CCTCCTCACTATTCATAACCTCCTTACTATTTGCCATTGATTACAAATGCAACTTGCTCCCTCCTTATCCTAATGAAGGCAGTTACATATCAATGGATGGGATTAATTTTGGACACTTGTCACAAATCAAAGGCTTAGGAGAATTCTAGAAGTAATCATTATAAACTTAAGGATAAGGATGAAAACTAGTATAAATAAGGGGGGGTAAAATCAGCCATGGGGGAAGAGCAAGATGGCCATTCTTCTTCACTTATCCTGTCACTCTCAAGCGAGGAAACAGCGTTGGAGCTTAGGCAACAACACTACTCCATTAGAAACACAAATTTAAGGTAGTAACTTAGCTAAAATCAAGGAAAAAGGCAAGTTCAAGGAGAGGAAGCCATACTCCAAGATGGGCGACTTTGTTAGAGGTGATTTTGGGTTCAATCATAATCTAATAAAGGTAGAATAACACCAAAATGGCTAGGAGAGGACAAGTAACATCTATGCACATCAATTCCTCTTTTAAAGCTTATTTTCTTTCTTAAATCTCTTAACTTGGTTACCATGAATCTATTCTCCTCTTTTCTTAAATTTTTAACTGTAAACTTAGGATGAAGACTTTGTGATTATCTCTGAAAATCAAGTCGAAATAAGCTTGGGAAGTAGGAAAACCCTAAAGAACTTTGAAAATGGGGGAAAAATGAGCTTTAAGCTTTAGGATCTTGTTAGATAGGTTTCCGATATGGTTTTGAGCTGAAATTGTGAGGGTTGTCTTGAATAGTGAACATATGGTTTTGGTCGAAAAATTAAGTCGAAAGGAGTTATTTAAGTCGGTTAGACTTGGTAAGGAAGAAAAAAATAAGAAAATGTGTTTTAAGCATTTCAGAGTAGTTGGACGAGTTCCCGAGCTGATTTTGAGCTGAAAGTCTAAGGAGGAACCTTTGTTGTGGAGTTTGGAACGTGGTTAAACATTTAGGCCGAAACCCTTTGGGGAGATACTTAAGTCGGTAAGAAGTGATTTTGGTCAAAAAGAGTTTTTAAGCTTTCTAAGGTGGTTTCTTGGAAATTGTATGATTATATGATTTGGTGAAGCTTGAATGGTCTTGTTATGATGTTAACAAGGTGATTTAATAAGTGTGTGAGCTTGATATGTGAATTGCTACTTGTATTACTTGTGTTTAACTTGTTTATGATATTTTGTTCATGGTTCTGCAAGTGTGTTTAAGGGTGATCTCTTATGGTGGTGGTGGCAAGTATTGTGTGATGTTGATAATATGGTTATCTTAAGGCCATGCTTCTTGTGAGAGCCTTTCAAGGCCAAGCCGAAATTCAGGCAACAATATAAGCTCCTACTAATGAATCGGAGCTGCCACTATGATCTACTCCTGAAATACCCCAAACCTTAATATATTAATGAATTATCTAATTAGGATATACTAAGGCTAGAACGTGCCTTAGAAACATTACAAGAAGTGTTAAACAACAATTTACTCCAAAACATGCTTTAGGAACAATTAAAGCTAAAGGTGTTTTAAAGAGCACAAGTAAATTAGGGAACTACCAATAAGTTCCCAAGATATTTCAAATGTGAAATACCTCTAAGATTAGTAATACGCATTAACCAGAATTTTCGTTTAACCCGAAAACGCACCTTAGAGCACAAAAATGTGCTTTAAAGAAAAATGTGCTTTAAGCATGTATACATGGAACGAAAAGGGCTAATGAGCCAAAATACCATAAAGAAATAAGGGAACAACAATTAAATGGTCATAGGAACCATTACGTATACACACAAATTAAGTATACAAAGTCCACAGTAAACAGGTACTAAACTGACGAAAGTCAAGAAGAAACCACTAAACGACTTGGTTTAAATTGGAATGAGCAACATGATATTTCAGGAACAAAGTTTATAAAGGTTGTAAATATATTAAGGACACATTTAAACTAGCCAAAACAAATTGCATAATCAATGTGAACCCGGAAGCACATAAAATGGTGTTTTAAGGCATTTTTGGCTATGTAACATACCTAACACATGGTATAAGTCCTAATGAACGAGTTTAATGCATCAAATGTTACATAAATATACGGAAGAAACAAAAAAAATCAGATCAAATGACGCTTAAGGCTGCCGACATGGGGATGACTCACCAAGGCTCCAAAATGCTTTTAAATTCACTATTTCAACAACCAAGACTTCCTTGGATTGCCATATCATCTTGTCCCCTGAGTAACTCATTAATCAGACACTTACCTGTCATATGAGAGCTCCCAAATTCGTAGCTCCTCCTCTCTTTGAAGAAACAACACAAAAACCTCCAATGTTCTTAGTTTTGAGCCTTAAAGAACACCTTGCGTTGTAGAAATCATAACTTTCTCGTCCTAACTCCAAATAACAAGCTTGATAGCTCATTGGAATCCTCTTTCAAAGAGATTTACAACCATAGCTCATGAGCCCCCAGATTCTCAGGAAAAACCACGAAGCAGTGCCTTTGATTCTCGAGGTAAAACATTGCCTTCTTGAAAACTTCTTGTTCTTTGGTTTTTGTTACAGCCGATTGGCATGGGATGCTAACCCTTCTTATTCTACATCTTATTGTATAATTTTGGGGACAATTCCTCTAGCGAATTGCTGGCAAAATTTCTAAGGAATTCAAGCTTAAATATTAAGCTAAAAGGTTAATATACAAGGTAAATTCTACAACTACCTATTATAAGGTTCTAAATATTGATCTATATATGATCTAACCTATTGTATACCTTGTTTTTTACTTCTGATTTTGTTAGGTGTTGGATTTAATTTTTAGCACCTAAAATGTTAATACTTTGTAAATCTAAAATTAGATTTATAACCCTTATGATATAAACTTCAATATAAGCTATCTTAATATATAAGAAAACTTCATATACTTTAGTTTATGGGGTAGCCAAAAATTAAGAGGACATATGTGAGTTAGGAAAATTATATAACTAAGTTAAATTAAAGGAATTAGTATAATTAAGAGTAATATGTAAAATTTAGGAAGTTTTGGTACCTAAAGGTGAATACCTAAAATAAATGGGGTCAATATGGAATTTTTCAGAGTTTAGATGATGAGAAAATAATTGCAGAATTAAGTTTACAATTTATAAAGAGTTTATAAGTGTTATAAGGAATTTATAAGGTTTTTGGTATATTTAAGGTTAATAAAGGATGGTATATATATACTATAACATTAGATAATTAAATCTGGTGGTTTAGAGATGTTTAAAATGATTTTTGATGTTCAAAAATCTGTAGGAAAATTAGTTACGAAAATTAGAAATAAATTGGAGTTAAATTGGTTAATAAATGAGTTAGGATAAAAGAAAAGACCACAAGGGTAAAGTGGTAATTTCCCTGGTCAAACGTGGTCAAACATGGTCAAACTTGGTCAATGAAAGTTTGTGAAATGTTTAGAGGAGCTAGAATAAAAATTTAAGCAAAATATTAGATATTAAAAGGATAAAGGAATAAAAAGTTAAGTTAAATTAACTTTAGTGGTAATATTGTAATGGAAGTTAGGGGGTTTGACCATAAAAGACTGGTCAAACTTGGGTATACTCCCTCCGTCCTGAATTGACCGTCCTGTTTGCTTTATGGCACGTTTTTCCACTTCAATATTAAGCATATAAGATAATATAATTTTATAAAACTAAATTTTGTAACATATAGTTTATCATGTAAGGAATCATATGCAAAATTTAAATTTTCAAAATTAATTTATCTTATATGTTAAAAATTGAAGTCAAACGACATGTCCAAATAGTAAACAGGACGGTCAATTCAGGACGGAGGGAGTATTTTGGTAATTGACCAAAAGTATAAAAGAAATTAATTAAGAAAGACTTTGGAAGAAATTAGAAATAAAAATAACAAGTTTAGAACTTATTATGAGTAAAATAGAGATTAAGAGAAAACTATGGGTAAGTAATGTAAATAACACATTTTTATGTGTTTAGAAGGTTAAGGAAGTTAAATAAAGAATTTAGAAACAAGTTGTAAAAGAAACAGAGTTAAGACGGGGTTAAACGAGACCCGTATATAACTTAAGGTATACGAGGGGTATACCCGAAATTTAATAAGTATAGGAGAAATCAATACTTAAATGTATTTTAAAGAAAATACAAGTTATATTAGCAACATAAATAAATATGTATGATACGGAGTATCATACAGACATATACGTAAGTTTTGGTATACATGGAAAATACCCGTATACGTGAATAGTACCCGTGTACATGAATAGTAAATACATATACGTGAATAGTAAAATACGAGGCCGTATAAATGAATAGTAGAATACGAGACCGTATAAATGAATAGTGAAATACGGATGAATAGTGAAAAATATGAAAACCTGATACAAGGTCCGTATAAGTCTAAAGTTGCTAACTGTGCAACTAAATAACGGCTAACGACGTTAGTATGTTAATGAATTAGAATTGAGTTTAAAAACACTCCTAAATGAACAAACCTGTTTAACGGTATACTATTATACCCGAATTAACCTAGGAAGAGGTTTAAGTTGAAAAGATAACCAAATTAGTTCTAAGACACAGGATACTAATACTAGTTCTGGTTACAGATCTAGATAGTTGGAGGCGTTTGGCGGATTAGGCGAATGTGGTGTTAAGAGCTAGCCAATCTCCGGTGTATGGTATGGGATTCTTGTAGCTTGTTTGCTAACGGGGTTTACCTTGGTTTGTGTGCTATGTGTTATTATGATACGACGAAACAAGATTAAGCATGAAACCGATTTACTGTATTGTTATTGTGTGTCCATGGCACACTAACACGACTTGATTCAGAGCTTGTTCATTAACTACGTTTAGTAACAATTGTATAAGGTTATAAATACTCCCTGTTGTTAGTTGGCTAATACCGAGAGAGGTTTAACTAACAAATTGTCAATGAGACTTCAACTAACTGGAACTTGGGAGGAGAGGAATCCGGGACTGACTCCGGTCATTCATGTTTAGGTTAGGAGGTCGACATCTGTATCAGATCTGTCTTCCGCATATGGCTCGTCTACGACTTGTCGCCTAGGGTCGACAAACAGACCCGACTATCTCGAGTGAACAGTTCGAGGTGGGAGGCAAATTCAGGAGGCGCGGGAGGGTCAAGCCTACACCCCTCATAACTTAAGAATTAATGTTTATTAACCCAATGGAGCTAATAACTCATTGGCTAGGGTTACCTTGACCAGACAAAAATAAACAATTCAGTTAGAGAACAACCAGTTCTATTAAGAGAACGGTTGACACTTATAAGGTATGGTCAAACACGAGAACTAAACAATCCTCAGGCCTCAGGAGTTAGGAATCTAACTTACTCATTATTGGGCGTCCATTACGACGTTCGATTTATTTAAGCTGTGAATGTTTCACATAAATGTGTTGTTTGTTATCGTACTTCTTATTATTATTTGTATGAATAAACAATTGCATGTATACGACAAAGTAGTCGTGTGTAACCCTGCTAGCTTGTGGGCTGCACGTTTTCTGTACCAGCAATATGCTGAGCCCCTTGGGGCATGTGATTTAAACTTTGCATGTAGGTACCAATGAGGACTCAACCTGAGAGTAGGAGCGGGTAGAGTACTTCGGGTTGCTTTTACATTTGTTACACGAGTTGTGCATGTACACTCGTTTAGTAAATGGATGAGATGTTAGTATGATGTATTAGGATATGAGATGTTAGTATGATGTATTAGGATACGAGATACTCGGTATAAGTTGTGGTTTATGAATTGTATTGTATAGATGCTCGAGTAAATATCCGGTTAGTCAGACCATGACTTGTAAGTGAATAGGCCTAGTTAGTCACGTGGGTGACTAACGGCGGTAACACCAATTTAGTAGAACTTGTCCGCTGCGTGGTTAATGAATGAGATGGACTTAAGGCGATGATCATTGTATTTGGAGTTGGGGTGTTACAAAAAGTGGTATCAGAGCGTAGTTACGCTCTGATGACTAGAAATTACCGAGCTTAGGAATTACCGAGTTAGGAACTTTAGACT
Organism: Limonium bicolor; assembly: GCA_023374045.1. Taxonomy (NCBI): domain Eukaryota; kingdom Viridiplantae; phylum Streptophyta; class Magnoliopsida; order Caryophyllales; family Plumbaginaceae; genus Limonium; species Limonium bicolor. Next base: position 457,979,901 of record CM041777.1, read on the forward strand.
TTAGGATAAGGGTTGAGTGTTAGTGCGAGAGGTGCGTTAGTTAGGATTTCCCGATGTATATCGGATATCTATAATACCTGACCCACGCTCCGCGCCCCTGGTTCTAAGATACCGGAAATGAATGCCAGAGAGATGACAAGCTTTCTCTTACTCAGGAAAACCCGATCTGGCAGTTACTTAGCATTATGCAATACGAGAAGCACCTTGTTATGCAATTGTCTTTCATGACTTGAAGGTCCTAATTGGAGCGCAACGTTGAAACAGGCACTACCAACAGAATCTTACCAATGTGAGAATAATAATCACCGACAACTTGGGTCGACATGCTACGCAGTCGATATAACCCCGCCATACTAGTAAGAAGAAGAGCACTATGAGTGCAATAAGAGGATAAGAGAAGTGACAGAAACACTGGACAACAGTCCAAGGGAGCAATAACAGTGGGATAATACCGCGCAAGAGTATAGGGACTACCTAAAAGTCAATTATGAAGCGGGTAACTCCAAACCAAAAAAAAGGGGGGTTGCAAAGATCTAACTGCAATAGCCCAGACGACTACGAATGCATATTCAAATCATACTCCAAGATAGGACTACGACGTAGTGCCTAAGCAGAGTCAATACTTGATAACCTCGACGAAGGTGTGGAAATGAGAGTGAGAACCATGGCAAAAGCAAAAGAAAAAGGGTTCCCTCAGAAAGAGGAATACCCTAATAAGTAACTATACAATCAAAAGCAGTCAGGAAGCTGCCCAGATAATCAATTAACCAAAGCCAAAAAGGGCAACGAAGGAGTCCCATGGACTACCACCTATATGGAGTTTAGGAGAATGTACCATCACCGACGTACACAGTTTGATAGCCCATCTTGCATGGCGCACTTTCCTTGGCAAGTGTTGCCACAATGAAGCTGTACGAGAAGCCATGAAGACCAAATGGTAAAAACCACGGATATAATACATATTAACACCAGATTACAATTCCATAAGACTGAAGAGCAAAATATTGGGTGGGCCTGACGGCCTGACCATGACCACTAAATCAATATACCAGTCGGCAGGGAGCTGGACTTGGTCAGGAAACTAGACGACGTGATCATCAACAACAGACAACCGACACTACAGGTAAGAACATCAACCTAAAACCAAGCCTAACCTTGAATGGAAGAACCGAAGAGATTATTCAATAATGTGAGAAGACCAGATGTAAGTAATAACCTACAAGGAAGGTATTACGACATACAATGAAAATGGAGAACATAACAACTTTCAGTAAAAACGAGATGAAATCCCAGAATAATACCATTAACAGCACTCTTCATTGAGGATGTTGATTAACCCCAGAAACAGAATCAGAGAAAACAAATTTAAGCAATGACCCACCTAGGATCAAAGACGTGCAATCACAAAAGAGAGAACCTCAAGAGGACTACACCATAGAATTGGTATAGTTGAGCAGAAAAAGACCCATAAACGATGGTTAGTATTGCTTGCCTAATTCATTAACACCCAAGTATGATTAGTCATTAAAGGGTGGCGTAGTCAACGAAAGTTGAACAGAGTATTGACATGACAACACATGATAGCCAGGATAAATATCCGACTTAGACACCTCAAGGCAGAGGCCTAATGAAAACTAATCCTTAATTGCTAGAAGACGCAAGTCTATGAGAGCGAAGGTATTGTAACAGACACTGATTAACATCGGATTACCTAAGCGAACTTCCACAGCAGGAAGCGAGATACAACAACTTATTGTGAAACCCAATAGTACATCCAATGATGTGACCCAACATTGACAGAGTTCAGAGAACAAGAGAATCACGTGGATAACCTACAGATGATTAAGAATACAACAGTGAACCGAACATCGGCTATCACTTGAGACTAATCAAGCATTAAGGGCCTACGAGCCAAGGATGCTAAATACATCAGAGCTCGAGGCGCAGGAAAGCATAAAAAGGCTTATCTAGGCCATGAATGAACTACAACTCGTACATACGAGTGGTTATGAAAACTTATACTAAATTGAGGAAGAATTGCCAGAAAAGGGCACCAATGAGAATAGAGAGATGATACAATGACGGAGGTGGAGAACGAACCACTCCTTTTAGGGTAGGGATACCTCTCCTTGTTGTGAGGCCTTGAGTGGTAATAAACCCCTCGAAATGGGCTTTCACTTATTAAAGATAGAATACAACCTACAAATAAACGTGAAATTTGAAGCAATTATCTTCGACCTAAATGATAACAATCATACAGTATGATGCGACAACTGCCTTACATTAAACCTGGGGAACTCCCAGTGTGTTTACACCATGAAGGGGATTGAATATAAGACAAGACGTTGAAGTAAAACGACCGAAGAATCACACCATCAATGGGCAATATAAGAAAGCTAAAACTACTTGGGTAGTGGAGGCCATGAGAATAATACATGTTAAGTTGAGTAAGCTATGGTGCGCAGCAAGGCGGCCATTACGTAATTAAACCATCAAGTATTGACACGCAAGCAATCAGATTTATGAATTAAAACCCGATGTAAGTAAGGTGATGAAATAGGAGACAAACTGTGCAGTAACGCCAGTAGCCTGGTGTGAGCCTTGATTTTAAACCCTATCCTATGTTGATTAAGTTGATTAGGACCTAGTCGGGTTTTAGGTCCACTTATAGCCTAAGATTAATAACTATGTCTTATAACAATAATTATTAAAACCTAAGCTAGCTCACTGGAACCTATTATGAGTCGCCACCTAATTTTAACCTAGATCAAATTAGGAAAGGAGAGTTCGGGTTCGGGGGCTTGATATTCGACTTATTTAGGGTTCAAATTACTTTCATTACCCTTCTTAGGTCGCTTTTCCTCTACTTGGTTTATTTACGGCTTATTACGAGTCCTTTTAACCTAAGTGCGCGAGCTTCTTTTTTTTTTGTGTTTTTAGCATTTTTTGACAGAAAATAAAAGTGAAATTGAAAGCTACCTAAACTAGGGTTTCGGAGGCAGAATTAGGTCGAATTTTGCTTACGTCCGTGGCCACGGACCCCATGTCCGAGACCACGGACCCCAGTTAACCTAATTATACAGAAGAATCGAAATTAAAGGAAAAACAAAAAATTGCAAAGTCTGGGGCCACGGACAGGCTGTCCGTGGTCCCGGACACTATTAGAAAACCTAAATTTTGAATTTTTTAAAATCCCACCGCCGTCCGTGGGCGTCCGGGCTTACGGACAGGGAGTCCAGGACCCCGGACATGACGTCCGTGGATGCGGACCGCCCTCGGACAGCGGCTTTGAGGCTGTTCCCGAAAGTGTTTTTGGCTCAAATTTTATGGGTGTGTAGCCTGAAAGATGTACAAGACGTTAGTGATTGAAAGTTTTCAACTTGAATTCGAATTAAGCACGAAACTTGGTAAACAAGTTATTGGACAGAAGCTTAAACAAACAGTAATACAGAAGCGTAGAAGGGTTAGTTTGAGCCCAAATTTTGAGGCAAGACAGATAATATCGTGGGGAGTTAGGAAAGTTAAATTTCTACCTGTTTTACCTTCGGATTTATGATGATTCTTCACACCGGGATTCGTCGAGTGCTCCGTTGATGGCAGACCCGAAAGGATTTCGAACCAAGCTTCTGGTTGTTGGTTGTTCTTGCTGTTCTTCACGTTTTGGTGATGTTTTTGTGGGGTTTTGATGATTATTGGTGCATTGAGGATTGGAGAACGTGTTTGGATGGTGGTTTCGGGGGATTTTCGGTATGATTTGGGTGGCCGGTTGTTGGAAAACGTGAGAGAGAGAGAGAGGAGGCCCTGTTTTCTGACTCCCTAGGGTTCTTGAGCATATGAGGTTCTGATTTTATCCAAAAACCTATCCCCTTATATAGACTTTCTTAAAGATAAAGAAAATCTAGTAAAAGTAAGATTTTTTGGTATTTTAATTAAAAGACTTCCCAAAGGAATTTTGCTGTGAAATTTTAACCACATGTCAAGGATGGATATTATGAATTTTCTGAGGTGGAATCGGATTTTTTAAATGTTGGAATATTTTTAAATTGAATTTCTCGTCAGATTCAGTCAGAAATTGCTAGAAAATTAATGAAAATTCGAAAAATCAAAATTCCAACGCCATTATGCTTAAAATGCCATCCTCTATCATGGGTTAAAATATCAAAGCATTTCAAGCTGATTTGGGCATCCTTTGGAGGAGAGAGAAAACCCATAGGAGGTCTTAGGAGCCTTAAAAATTATTAAAACGCCCCTGACAATGACGAAGCTGCTCCCCATGCCATGGAAAACGCCAATCGGGCCAGAATCTCTCACTACTTGATTGAAATATCCCTCACAACACCAAAACCTCGTAGACCTTAACCAGGGGGGTCAAAATTTTGGGTATAACACCTGGACCATGTGATGAAAGGTTTCACAGGAAGCACACTGTCCATTCCGTAAGAAGCTGGAAGTACATTCCTAGTAGATCGACTTGAGAAATAAGATAAGAGGCTCTAAGGAAAGAGCCCTCAAATTACTAAGGGATCAAGTTCGTACTAAATACAGAAGGTATAGTGTAGTTATGAACCCAAAAGATGGATATTCCTTGATTAAGTTCAAGAAGAACGACTTGTGTGTTATCATGAAATGATGAAAGAGGAGATTGACAATAGAATACTTCACAAATTAGCTATAACCAAGTGTGTGACGAACACTACGAGTATACTTAAACGAGATGTGGGACGACCGCACTCCAAAGGAGCTTGTGGGCCTGATGGACTTATTTATAAGTTAGTCGGGTAAGTAGCAATGTATCAGCAAGGTACCCCATACATGTGAACAAGTAGTGTAAAGAGCACGAGAAGTAGTCGACTCCGTATGACAGTCAATGATGCAAACTCACACTAGAACAACAATTTACCGCGGACAATTGAGAAAGAAGAACTCAGTTAAACCAATGAGATTAAAAGAGTCAGAGAACTCATTCCATTCTAGGAGGAAACAATTAAGAGTTATGAAGTGCGAGGAGCACTGATTAATAAGTATGAACATTTTGTATGTCTCAAGATTTTCGGGGAAACTGTGAAGAGCAATAAGCACTAAAAGTAGGTCCAGATTACACAGGATTCTCAGACTGATGGTCAGTTAGTAGGAAACAATTCAGACGCGGAAAGGCATAATAATAGCAAGAACATCAGATCTCCAGAGAACTGGATAGACAAGCTATAACTCATTCAGACCGTGCATAGATAAAGATACCACGGGTCCATTAAGAGACCTTTATTCCTAAGTTATAAGGATACAAAGGAGCTGTAAAATATATGGAAGAGGATAGAAAGGGCAAACTAAGCCCAAGATTATCAGAGTCGCATAGCAGAAGCTAGTGGACCGTATCTTAAAGGTTTGATATACCTAACAAAAGAGAAGAAAGAAGGATGTGTCTCACATCTTCCAGTCGAATAAAATATACGACTTATCTACCAAATGCTTGGAGCCTTAGAGGCTACACTTGAACCCAGTTGTAAGATTGGTATAAAGACCAATAAGAATCCTTGATACAGAGACTAAGCCATCACCATGGTGAAGATCCTCTGACCCAATCATAATGTGAGATAGACTACATGGAGGCCAGGATGCTCCATGACACATAAACATCTTGAACCTATGTTCAAGGATGATATAATGTTGATTACTTGGGCGTAATCCATTTTAAGGGGGGTAGAGCGTACAATCGCTTAGCCTATATTTCACGTATTGAGTACGTAAACTACAGTGTGCATAACACAATACAATTAGTTGTGATATTTGATACGTATGTTATATAAACACATGTATTCATTCTTATGTGGTTGTGGTTATTACGCACAATTAGATGCGAATACCAAATGTATTAGAGGACAACCTTGTTAACTTCGGTGCGAGAATTTAGGAAAAGAGGAGTAGAAACTCTAGGGGAATTAAAATCCCTACGATATGTATTAATATGAGACCAAATATGGTAATGTTAAGAGGTATGAATCGGTATGAGACCGGTATGAGACCGATGTGGAGCCTAGTAGGAATTAAATTCTCTAAGTAATTGCTGAGAGGTGGATTAAGAATGACTGATGGACTGAGTTCCATAATTTGGAGATGTATTGATTTATGATTATGAATAGAAGGACTAAAAGATATAAAATGCTACATGAATAATTATATGATTGTTTGAAGTTGACGTGGGAGGTAGAACATGATCTTGGCCAGATCAAGGAAAACTGAACACAAATTGGGGTGAAAGGATAGTTCAACACTGATGCTGATCATATCAGGGTCAGATGATTCCTGAAACTCCCTAAAAATGGTCACAATTAACCACGTTAAGTGTAGATGCAGTAGCATAAAGTTGAATTGGACTTGACATGTATTTTCTGTATTACTCGCTCATGAACCCGAGGACATGAAAACCTTTGTCTTCGGACCGGTTATATGAGGAGTATGCAACAAAGAATATACAAAGAGTATTTCGATTACTGAAACATACGAAAGATATGTTGTGTGGTAAGTGTGCTAAATGTATATATATATGGCAGAACTTATGAGTCAGAATGCCTATACAAATATTGAGTGATCTATATGATCTTTTAGTGTGAAGTTACCTGTGTGTTCTAAAGATATAGATACATAGGAACTTTGGGGACAAAGTTCTTTTAAGGGGGGTAGATTGAAATACCCCAAACCATAATATATTAATGAAATATCTAATTAGGATATACTAAGGCTAGAACGTGCCTTAGAAACATTATAAGAAGTGTTAAACAACAATTTACTCCAAAACATGCTTTAGGAACAATTAGAGCAAAAGGTGCTTTAAAAAGCACAAGTAAATTAGGGAACTACCAATAAGTTCCCAAGAGATTTTAAATGTGAAATACCTCTAAGATTAGTAATACGCATTAAGCGGAATTAGCGTTTAAACCGAAAACGCACCTTAGAGCACAAAAATGTGCTTTAAAGAAAAATGTGCTTTAAGCATGTATACATGGAATGAAAAGGGCTAATGAGCCAAAATACCATAAAGAAATAAGGGAACAACAATTAAATGGTCATATGAACCATTACGTATACACACAAATTAAGTATACAAAGTCCACAGTAAACAGGTACTATACTGACGAAAGTCAAGAAGAAACCACTAAACGACTTGGTTTAAATTGGAATGAGCAACATGCTATTTCATGAAAAAAGTTTCTAAAGGTTGTAAATATATTAAGGACACATTTAAACTAGCCAAAACAAATTGCATAATCAATGTGAACCCGGAAGCACATAAAATGGTGTTTTAAGGCATTTTTGGCTATGTAACATACCTAACACATGGTATAAGTCCTTATGAACGAGTTTAATGCATGCAAACAAAAATTTTGATCTGCTAAAAACTAAGAAAATAAACCTAGAAATTAATTCATCAAAAGCCCACAGGTTGCAAATACCTGGTCGAAATAGTAAAGCAAATTAAGTAAGCTACCGAGGTCGAATTCACGGGGACTTAGTACTTAAATTTAATCCTAGAAACTGTGGGGGGGGGGGGGTTGTCGATTATTTTGGTGAAGCAAATTAAACTAAATCAAATAAAACGCAAAAAGAAGTAAATTAAGAAATTTGATATGGAAGGGACGGAACTCCGGGTTCAAGTTATTTACGTTTGATAGATCTTGCAATTCCCTCTATTTAATTTGAGACATAGATTGGCAAATTCCTAAAGTTCTCTTAAGGACTAAATCCTAGTCTCTTAAGAGTGCATCTACGAGAACGTGCAAATTCTAATCAAGAGATAAGCACAACACATGTAGATGGATAAGCACGAGGAATTTTATTCTTGCACCTGAAGGGACAACTTAGTCAATCAGATTCAGTTTCCATAGGTTAACATATTAAATTGACCTTTCCTTTAATCACCGATCAGATCATAAAAGAATTTGTAACACAATTCAACAAAGTCTAGAATTTCATTGAAAAGCTCAAGTAATAAATTAATATGAAACAATCTGCAAATTACTCAAATTAGAAGGAATTACGAAATCAGCTCAACTACAATAACCATTCCCCGGAGTCAGATCCTTAGCCAGACATAGAAAATAAATAGAGAAAAAAAAAAACTAAACCTAAATCTAAAGCTAGAAACAGAAGTGATGTTGTGTGGATAAATGGTTGGATGAATTGATGGATGGATCCCTTCCTATGCCAAAGTCTTCGGTATTTATAAGTCAGATTCAAGGCTCTTCGCTTGCTCATTAATGTATTCTTTTCAATTGCCTCCAGTTTCATAAATTAAATAGAGACCTTTGACTTTCTTTAACTTATACTCTCTTCAATTATTTCATCGACAACCCTTGGAAGACTCTGGAGTTACCTGCACATAAATAGGGAGTTAGTGTATGCACTTTAATTTATTAACTCCTCCGTGATAATGTCATTTATTCCCCACATATCCATCCTATAACTTATTTTCTGAAAGTTTCTTTTAGTTATAAGAATGGAATTCAATTAAGTACTAAATCAAGAGAAAAATGACAATAAAGACAAGAGATTTTGACAGTAAAAATATATCTAAAATCAGCCTATCAAATTTCCTCACACTTAACTTTTGCTTGTCCTCAATCAAATAAAGAATAAAACTATCTCAAATGCCGTAGTATCAAACCTCAGGATCAATCAAGCATAGAAGGAAATCAAGCAAAATGACAATCAAAAGAATAATCTTTCTCTTAGCTGTAAGTTTTAGCAAACAGTGAAAAAGAACAATTTTATAAAAGCATGGAGAGGTTTGATTGCAAAAACTGAGCACAAAATAGCTTGGGACCTTCCACCTATTACTTTCCTTGAACCTGTGGATGACAAGGGGTGTGAAGTAATGCCTTATTCCGCAATACCTTTCAACACCACACACTCATGATCAGAATAGGAAATTTCCAATAACAATCAACATTAAGAGCTTCCCTTTCTTTGCATAATTAATTTCTCATTTCGCACAATTGTTTCATCCCCCAGACTTTTCTCTTTATCCATGTAACGGTGTTGGGCCTTCTATCCCAGATCGCGAGACCTTAGGTAGATGGGTGATGAAGCACCCCAAGGACTTAATAACCAGATAAAAGAGGCTTGTTTTGGTTCAGAAAATTCATGATCAGAGGAGTACCTTGCCTTATCCTTCTCATCTAAACTTTCACATCATTCCCAAAGTCACCAAGCCAAACTAATTCAGTTTAAGCAATCATCTAATCCACCAAATTTAAGTGAAAACAGAATTAATTTGAAGAAAAATGTACATACAAACAACTTTGAGCAAAACGATTCTTGAGGTTATCATCAGGCTTGATTTCAAACTTCCACAAAATAATCACCCCAAAAATTCAACATGTATTGGCACTAAAAGAAGCCTATCGATTACAGCAAGAGAACAATTAAAAGCTAGTGTGGCATTATGTACAACTGGCATATTTTCAGGGAAAGGTCTCCACTTCCTCACACTTGAGAGGAACAATGTCCTCATTGTTCACAAAATAAAATCAAGAAAAAGAACTTTCAAAATATGTAACACTCATGAAGGATCCATTCAAGACTCCACATACATTTAACATTAAAAGCATAATATGATGAACACAGGCAATAAAGATTGAGAAACTGAAACTCCCCTGATATCTTTAGATTGAGGAAGGTTCCCTTCCTCACACTTAAGCTCAAACAACGGGGTAGAAACGTTCCTCACACTTGCGTCCAAGCAAGTGTCCAGCCTTGGAGAGATAGGGAGATAAAAAGATTGCACCTACACACACATTATAAAATACAAATAACGCTAAAAGCATTGCATTAGTAGCACGAACACCATCACCACTTCTGACTAAAAGAAAACAAAAATAAACCTATAAACAAAATAAAATTAGAAAAATAAAAAATAAACATAAACTTTACCACTGGGTTGCCTCCCAGTCAGCTGCCCGTCTTTATAGTCTTTGGCTAGACTCTCGCTTTGTTATCCCGGATCAAAAATAAAAGTTGACAATGGCGTCAACGAGAATACAAAGTGGCCAATAATCAGAAATAAACCACCTAGATCAAAACAGAATGTTACCTCAACAAATAAAATAGAAAAATAAATGCTCCACAAAACCTGGTGTTTGAGGAGGTATTGACGGTAACGGGTCTCAAGCAGGAGACCAGATTCTGATTGTTGGTCTTCCTCAAATTGGAGGATGTAAATATCCTCCTTCTGTGGGTGAGGCTCAAAGAGACCGTGATAATGGCAGAGAAGTGGTGGCTCATCCCTCTCAAATTCAAGGATGTAAACATCCTTTTCGTTTAGGACCAAGGGTGGTGAGGGAGGGTAATTTGAATCTTCAACAAGTAGCTCCTCCTCAGACTCATAACAGCCCTCCATAATTATAGCATCGGGAACAGTCACAACCTTCAATTGTTCTTCATGATTCGGATATGGTTGAGAAGGAAGTGAACTAGGAGAACTTTGCTGTAATAGCAATTGAGTCAGCTGACTCAACTGTCCCTGCATGTTCACAAGGGTTTGCTCCAATTTTTGCTGGCCCAAAGTCAGCTCCTGATTGATAATCATTTGCTCCTCAATTTGACTCTGCTGAGTGGCCATGAACTCGTTAATCAACATCTGCAGGTTATCAATATTAGAGTCCCAAGTTTCCTGCTGAGGTGGAGGTTGCTGCAGATAATCTGGTTGATCCTCTAACCACAACTTCTCTCGCAATTCGAGACAGTCGTCGAACTCATGAGGTCCCCCACAATACGAGCAACATATATCAGTCAACGAGCTGTCCAACTTATATGTCATTATCAAAAATAGTCAGAAAGCTAAAACAAAATATAAACTAACAATGTTAAAAAAACAAAAAAGCAACGATAAGAAGAAAATAACTGAAAACAAAATAAACTTAAAATAAAATAGAATATAACATAATAATAATAAAAACATAACAAGATAAAATAACAAAACATAAAATTAAAGTTATAGCTAAATTAAAACAAGAAAGAAACAAATTAACAAAATTAGTGAAATTGCTAATAACAAAATATAGGAGAATAACTAAAAAATAATACTAAATAAATTAAGTAAAAACAAAATAAAGAAATAACTTAAAATAAAACGAACTAAACAAAATAAACCAAATAAAAGAAAATTAAAACAATTAACAACCTAGGCTAAGGACTAGACAAAAATCTAGTCCCCGGCAACGGCGCCATTTTGCAAACAAGAAATTTGATATACTAAAAACTAAATAAATTAATCAAGAAAATAATAAATCAAAAGCCTTTCGGGTTGCAAAAATCCCGGTCGTAGTAATATAGAAAAATAGCAAAGTAACCGGGAATCGAACCATGGGACTAAAAGAGTAAATCTAATCCTAGAAACTGTGGGGGGTTGTTGTCGATTGTTTTTGTGAAGCTAATTAAACTAAATCGAATAAAAATGCAAAAAGAAGTAAATTAAGAAATTTGATATGGAAGAGACGATACTCCGGGTTCAAGTTATTTACGTTTGATAGATCTTGCAATTCCCTCAATTTAATTTGAGACACAGATTGGCAAATTCCAAAAGTTCTCTTAAGGACTAAATCCTAGTCTCTTAAGAGCGCATCTACCAGAACGTGCAAATTCTAATCAAGAGATAAGCACAACACATGCAGATGGATAAGCACACAGAATTTTATTCTTGCACCTGAAGGGACAACTTAGTCAATCAGATTCAGTTTCCACAGGTTAACATATTAAATTGACCTTTCCTTTAATCACCGATCAGATCATAAAAGAATTCGTAACACAATTCAACAAAGTCTAGAATTTCATTGAAAAGCTCAAGGAATAAATTAATATGAAACAATCTGCAAATTACTCAAATTAGATGGAATTACGAAATCAGCTCAACTACAATAACCATTCCCCAGAGTCAGATCCTTAGCCAGACATAGAAAATAAATAGAGAAAAAAAAACTAAACCTAAATCTAAAGCTAGAAACAGAAGTGATGTTGTGTGGATAAATGGTTGGATGAATTGATGGATGGATCCCTTCCTATGCCAAAGTCTTCGGTATTTATAAGTTAGATTCAAGGCTCTTCGCTTGCTCATTAATGTATTCTTTTCAATTGCCTCCAGTTTCGCAAATTAAATAGAGACCTTTGAATTTCTTTAACTTATACTCTCTTCAATTATTTCATCGACAACCCTTGGAAGACTCTAGAGTTACCTGCACATAAATAGGGAGTTAGTGTATCCACTTTAATTTATTAACTCCTCCGTGATAATGTCATATATTCCCCACATATCCATCCTATAACTTATTTTCTGAAAGTTTCTTTTAGTTATAAGAATGGAATTCAATTAAGTACTAAATCAAGAGAAAAATGACAATAAAGACAAGAGATTTTGATAGTAAAAATATATCTAAATCAGCCTATCAATGCATCAAATGTTACATAAATATAAGGAAGAAACAAAAAAATCAGATCAAATGAGGCTTAAGGCTGCCGACATGGGGATGACTCACCAAGGTTCCAAAATGCTTTTAAATTCACTATTTCAACAACCAAGACTTCCTTGGATTGCCATATCATCTTGTCCCCTGAGTAACTCATTAATCAGACACTTACCTGTCATATGAGAGCTCCCAAATTCGTAGCTTCTCCTCTCTTTGAAGAAACAACACAAAAACCTCCAATGTTCTTAGTTTTGAGCCTTAAAGAACACCTTGCCTTGTAGAAATCATAACTTTCTCGTCCTAACTCCACATAACAAGCTTGATAGCTCATTGGAATCCTCTTTCAAAGAGCTTTACAACGATAGCTCATGAGCCCCCAGATTCTCAGGAACAACCACGAAGAAGTGCCTTTGATTCTCGAGGTAAAACATAGCCTTCTTGAAAACTTCTTGTTCTTTGGTTTTTGTTACAGCCGATTGGCATGGGATGCTAACCTTTCTTATTCTACATCTTATTGTATAAATTTGGGGACAATTCCTCTAGCAAATTGCTAGCAAAATTTCTAAGGAATTCAAGCTTAAATATTAAGCTAAAAGGTTAATGTGCAAGGTAAATTCTACAACTACCTATTTCAAGGTTCTAAATATTGATCTATATATGATCTAACCTATTGTATACCTTGTTTATTATTGCCGATTTTGTTAGGTGTTGGATTTAATTTTTAGCAACTATAATGTTAATACTTTGTAAATCTAAAATTAGATTTATAACCCTTATGATATAAACTTCAATATAAGCTATCATAATATATAAGAAAAGTTCATATACTATAGTTTATGGGGTAGCCGAAAATTAAGAGGACATATGTGAGTTAGGAAAATTATATAACTAAGTTAAATTAAAGGAATTAGTATAATTAAGAGTAATAGGTAAAATTTAGGATGTTTTGGTACCAAAAGGTGAATACCAAAAATAAATGGGGTCAATATGGAATTTTTGAGAGTTTAGATGATGATAAAATAATTGTAGAATTAAGTTTACAATTTATAAAGAGTTTATAAGTGTTACAAGGAATTTATAAGGTTTTTTGTATATTTATGGTTAATAAAGGATGGTATATATATACTATAACATTAGATAATTAAATCTGGTGGTTTAGAGATGTTTAAAATAATTTTTGATGTTCAAAAATCTGTAGGAAAATTAGTTACGAAAATTAGAAATAAATTGGAGTTAAATTGGTTAATAAATGAGTTAGGATAAAAGAAAAGACCACAAGGGTAAAGTGGTAATTTCCCTGGACAAACGTGGTCAAACATGGTCAAACTTGGTCAATGACAGTTTGTGAAATGTTTAGAGGAGCTAGAATAAAAGTTTTAGCAAAAGATTAGATATAAAAAGGATAAAGGAATAAAAAGTTAAGTTAAATTAACTTTAGTAGTAATATTGTAAATAATAGAAAGTTAGGGGGTTTGACCATAAAATACTGGTCAAACTTGGGTATATTTTGGTAATTGACCAAAAGTATAAAAGAAATTAATTAAGAAAGACTTTGGAAGAAATTAGAAATAAAAATAACAAGTTTAGAACTTATTATGAGTAAAATAGAGATTAAGAGAAAACTATGGGTAAGTAATGTAAATAACACATTTTTATGTGTTTAGAAGGTTAAGGAAGTTAAATAAAGAATTTAGAAACAAGTTGTAAAAGAAACAGAGTTAAGACGGGGTTAAACGAGACCCGTATATAACTTAAGGTATACGAGGTGTATACCAGAAATTTAATAAGTATAGGAGAAATCAATACTTAATGTATTTTAAAGAAAATACAAGTTATATTGGAAATAGAAATAAATACGTATCATATGGACGTATACGTAAGTTTTGGTATACATGGAAAATACCCGTATATGTGAATAGTACCCACATACATGAATAGTAAATACGTATACATGAATAGTAAATACGTATACGTGAATAGTAAAATACAAGGCCGTATAAATTAATAGTAGAATACGAGACCGAATAAATGAATAGTGAAATATGGATGAATAGTGAAATACGGATGAATAGTGAAAAATACGAAAACTTGATACAAGGTCCGTATAAGTCTAAAGTTACTAACTGTGCAACTAAATAACTGCTAACGACGTTAGTATGTTAATGAATTAGAATTGAGTTTAAAAACGCTCCTAAATGAACAAACCCGTTTAACGGTATACTATTATACCCGGGTTAACCTAGGAAGAGGTTTAAGTTGAAAAGAGAACCAAATTAGTTCAAAGACACAGGATACTAATACTAGTTCTGGTTACAGATCTAGATTGTCGGAGGCGTTCGGCGGATTAGGCGAATGTGGTGTTAAGAGCTAGCCAATCTCCGGTGTACGGTATGGGATTCTTGTAGCTTGTTTGCTAATGGGGTCTACCTCAGTTTGTGTGCTATGTGTTATTGTGATACGACTAAGCAAGATTAAGCATGAAACCGATTTACTGTATTGTTATTGTGTGTCCATGGCACACTAACACAACTTGATTCACTGCTTGTTCATTAACTATGTTTAGTAACAATTGTATAAGGTTATAAATACTCCCTGTTGTTAGTTGGTTAATACTGAGAGAGGTTTAACTAACAAATTATCAATGAGACTTCAACTAACTGGAACTTAGGAGGAGAGGAATCCGGGAACTGACTCCGGTCATGCATGTTTAGGTTAGGAGGTCAGCATCTGTATTAGATCTGTCTTCCGCATATGGCTCGTCTACGACTTGTCGCCTAGGGTCGACAAACAGACCCGACCATCTCGAGTGAACAGTTTGAGGTGGAGGCAAATTCAGGAGGCGCGGGAGGGTCAAGCCTACACCCCTCATAACTTAAGAATTAATGTTTATTAACCCAATAGAGCTAATAACTCATTGGCTAGGGTTACCTTGACCCGACAAAAATAAACAATTCAGTTAGAGAACAACCAGTTCTATTAAGAGAACAGTTGACACTTATAAGGTATGGTCAAACACGAGAACTAAACAATCCTCAGGCCTCAGGAGTTAGGAATCTAACTTACTCATTATTGGGCGTCCATTACGACGTTCGATTTATTTGAGCTGTGAATGTTTCACATAAATGTGATGTTTGTTATCGTACTTCTTATTATTATTTGTATGAATAAACAATTGCATGTATACGACAAAGTAGTCGTGTGTAACCCTACTAGCTTGTAGGCTGCACGTTTTCTGTACCAGCAATATACTGAGCCCCTTGGGGCCTGTGATTTAAACTTTGCAAGTAGGTACTAGACGAGGACTCAACTTGAGAGTAGGAGCGGGTAGAGTACTTCGGGTTGCTTTTACATTTGGTACACGAGTTGTGCATGTACACTCGTTTAGTAAATGGATGAGATGTTAGTATGATGTATTAGGATATGAGATGTTAGTATGATGTATTAGGATACGAGATACTCGGTATAAGTTGTGGTTTATGAATTGTATTGTATAGATGCTCGAGTAAATATCCGGTTAGTCAGACCGTGACTTGTAAGTGAATAGGCCTAGTTAGTCATGTGGGTGACTAACGGCGGTAACACCAATTTAGTAGAAATTTTCCGCTGCGTGGTTAATGAATGAGATGGACTTAAGGCGACGATCATTGTATTTGGAGTTGGGGTGTTACAACTCCTATTGGGCAGAAGTTTTCATTAGGGGGTGTGCACACTTAAGGACATAGGGTGGGTGGTGGTGGTGGTGCATTTCATTTGGAAATTTCTTGTGTGTGATATTATTTATCTCTTGATGGTTCTTGGTACAGGTAAATGGTGTGTGATCTTTTCTGAACTACTATGCGTTATGATTGTTATTATTTACATGCATACAATGGTTTTAAAGAGAAAATGAGCTTTACGGGGTGTGGTAGTGTTACTTAGTTTTTACTGATTTTATTTGTTTGCATTCCCTTGTATGTATATGAATTCTGTGAGTACAGGGTAACTGGGACGGTCATCTCTTTTGCACTGACGATGAGACCACCGACACCTTCTACATATTTATGTTTGTCACCTATCGTAGATGCATACAGCCTGGGGTCACCGAAATAGTGTTCGAGGAATGGAATAAAAAGATACAAGGATTCAGGCACCCGAAGAACGGCACCAAGCATTCCATTACTCATGATGTTATCACTATTTATGAGTATATGGAAGTGGTCCCTTGTTAGATGCTAGATATGTAATAGTCTTTTGAAACCCCTTTATATTTTGGTGTAAAATAGGAGTAGGAGCTAACTTGGCAATTGGCTGGGAAGGGGTTATTTTGGTACTAAGGTGTAAGTGACGAGTTGGTTGTGTCACTCTTTTGGTAATAGAATAGCGATGTAAGTTAAGCTAACGTAGGGGTGGTAGTGGTATGTAGCCTTACACTTGCAAGCTCTTAGTAAGTGTGGCGGTAACTCCCCGGTGGTAGACGTAAGGAACCTCTTGTAAAAAGCTGATGCATGTATAATATAAGCTGATGTTTATGCTGTTATTACGGTTAACACGTGTCTAAAAAAATGGCTAAGTATAGTGGTGGTGGTAAACCAGGGCGTTACAATAACGTTGTAGGATTTTCAGATGCAGACTATGGAGGATCTATCACCGATAGAAAGAGTACCTCAGGAACAGCATTCTTTGTTGGATCATGTCTGATAGCATGGGGATCAAAGAAACAACATAGTGTTGCAATCTCAACAGCTGAATCTGAATACATTGTTGTGGCAAGCTGCTGTGTCCAATTCCTATGGCTCAAACAACAAATTGGTGATTATGGCGTCAAAACAGGTACTTTACCAATTATGTATGACAATACAAGTGCCATCTCTATTTCCAAAAATCCTGTGCATCATTCTCGTACCAAACATATTGACATTAGACATCATTTTATTAGAGACTGTTGTGAAACAGAATTAGTTGGTTAAAAGTATATTTCCACTGAGAGTCAACTAGCTTACATCTTTACAAAGCCACTAAGTAGAGAAAGGTTTACTAAGATTGTTCATGATCTTGGTATGATATTCATTAATTACAGTTAAACTGCTTTTATTTCCCACGATCGGTCACGACATATGAGCAACAACTGTCATATTGTCGTTCAGTAGTCAACGATCAGTTTAATGCATAGAAAACATGTCGTACGACTACTTGAAGCAGATATGTCAGTTTCCACAAAAGTGAGATTAGGTTAGAGACAGTCCAACAGACAGAAACGGAAAAATTTCTCAACGGGTCACTGACAACCGTCACGACTGCTGCCCATTATGAATAGTACCGTTAGGACATGTCAGCAAGCGGACGAGGAGCGGTCGCCGACCGTTACTCGATATCTATAAAAGGGCGATGGGATTTTTACTCTTGTAACACTATTGCCCTCACTCTCTCTAATCTCTTTAAGTGATCAAAGCATTTTATCTTCTCTCTTACAAACAACTTCGTGAGATTCAAATGCAAAGAACCCCGTCTCACAGCCGTTAAAGAACACCTGAGCAAAAAGTACTAAACTCCAGTACAAAATCCTCTTCTCTGAAAATGGCACCAAAGACTGCCCTTCGATCAAAGCTAAATAAATCCTCACAGACACTTCCACACAACAAGTGGTCGACATCTAGCAGACAGAATCTCCAACTCAACTAACAAAGGAGGAGGAGAACGAGCTTACGGTTAGAGTAATTGACGAAGGGACCCTTCTCGCCAGTGAGGTAGAAATATATAAAGTCCCACATTCCTAAAACCTACCACCACATCACATCCGGCACTTTCAAACCAACCATCATTCCTAATCCTGCTCCCATACAAGAACCGAAAATGTCTTCTCCTGCACCATAGGCCTCCAAAAACACCACAAACAAATCCAAAAAGTCTAAAGGCCATTCAACTGCCACCACTAGTCATGTAACTCGCGCATCCAGGCAAGCCAGAAAACAAACAGCTCCACAAAAACCCTCTCAACACCAGAGAAAACAACATGACGGTTACACTTCACCGAAGACGACGAAGCCTCTCCTTCAGCTATCATCAAGGAAGTAGTTCAATCATTGGAGGAAGAGGAGGTTCAAAGTGACGAACCATCTCCGAAGGAGACCTCAGTAGAAGAAAAAGACCAGGAAGAAGGTGTAACTGCACCTGACGCCAAAGAGGAGGCAAATCTCACAGCCGCTCTCGAAGAACCAGTCGTTGACAGGTCTCCAACGCCTCAGCGACAACATAAAGATGGTGACAACAACACAGAATCGTCATCACCCATTATCTACACGCTCGAGGAGCGTGCTAATTTGGAGAAAGAAAAGGGTAAAAAAAAGATGGGCGCTTCCTCTAGCACCAAGGAAGTCAAGGAGCTTGCTCTTGCAGAAAAGTCAGCTGCCAAGTCCCAACCTCCACAGCCCCAGAAGCATCTGAAAAGACTGGAAGAACTAGAGCCTCCATTGATCAAGGCCGAGAACGTCAACGATCGCTCCTATCCCGTCTTACCAAAGACGTTGGACATAGAGTGGATGATGAAGATGGATCTAGGAGAGATTATCGAGCTGTTAGAGTTCCAAGGATGGGTAGACTTCTTCCAGGAGCCTATCCTTGTCTACACCGAGTTGCTCAAGGAGCATATGAGATATCTTGGACCACTCCAAAGAGATCAAGTTAACGACTACCTCCACTCAACTGTCCAAATAGTTCAAGTTACTGTCTCAAGGTGTGGATTTGTAAAACCTTCCACCTAAAGCCAGGAGGTCTGATTATTCCAAAGGATACAACTTGGCATGACCTAGGACACCAAGGAGGACAGATGGTAAATCTGCTCAACAAAGGAGCAACGATGAAAAAGTTCAATACCGTGGACATGTCCATCACCGACAGCGTCCTCTTCAGCTTAGTCACCCACAACGTCACCCCAAGGAACCAGCGCACCCACATTGTCAATGCACGGGATGTAAGGCTATTGTACGCGCTCAAGACCAAGGAGAAAATTGATCTGCGTGCCATGATTCTCCTCACTCTAGATGAGAGTCGTCAAGTAAACCAAAGTCTGGTGCACGGGGGAGTGGTCACCGCGGCACTTGTAGAGAGTGGAGTGGACACCGACAGGTTCCACGAGTGCGCGAGCACCGCTCAGGACTGCATCTGCTCCGAGATGCTATTCAAAATGGGAATAAAGACTAAGGGAGATAAGCTCGTGGCTGTCCAGAAGCCCACGAAGAGCGAAGATGCAAGGTCAGAGCCTACACCGACGACAAGAGCTTCAGGTATCAAAAGAAGAAGAAGTCTCTCACCGGTCCACGATAGGTCGGGGACCAGTCTAGATACTTCAACTCGTGACGTTCTTCAGCGTGTAAGAGTCACTCCTACCGCTGTGCAGGCTGTCTCCACCGAACCAAGTGTCAATCACATGGTTCAAGGAGCGATAGATTTTATAGACTCCCACAAAGCCTGAGCGTTCCTTGTCTCATAGAGACTCCAGTGAGACCGTGAGAGTTAGAGTTAGGATTAGATTTTCTTTTCCATCAAATGCTTTACTTGCCTTTGACTATCTGTTTCAAAGTAACTCTTTTGGAAATCAATGAAAATGCAACTGATTTTTGTATACTTGAATGCTTATGATAGGTTACGAAATAATTTATTGTCTTGGATGCTTCTTCCTTGATTAAAAATTACAAAATGATCTAAGATATTTAGTCTCATCCATTCCACTAATCCAAACTCTGACCTTGACACCTAAAAAGCCTACCAACATAGCCCACAAGACGTAGCACCTCATTAAATGCCTCTCACCGATCAGTCGTTGTGCATATCCAAGGTGTTTATAAAACTTGCTTACTCCTTTTACCAATCACAAACATCTCACGAAATGGCTCAATATCCACAAAGCTCATCCAGTTTGAATGAGCAAACCATTCACTCCACCATTCGCAAGTTTATGAACACCAAACACCCAAAGAAATACGTTGCCCAAAGCTATGTTCAACCAGACTCCGACTCCCTTACAGCTTGGTCTATCACCTCAAGTATTACTCTATCACAATCATGCTCTTCACATTGCATGGAGTTCTCCATAGATTTTGATGAGTGTGACCTTTCAACCACAGCTGAATCCCCTTTGATCACCGCACCCAAAGCCAAACCTTCTTGGATCAAAGCCAGTTTTTCGGAGGAAGAGCCTACTTGTTCAGAGGATTATGAATGTGATACCCAACTACGTCACTCCATATAGATTATCTTGATCATATTTTGTAGTTTGTAATCTATGGAATGTCAAGGCCTTTACAACATCTTATGTCGTGTAGTTGCTCCCTATTTTGCTGTATGGCAAAGGGGGAAAGAAAAGTATATGTACTTGTGAGAGTATGTCTATCGTCCTTGTATTATATATCATGTGAATGAAACCTTATCTATCTATGATATAACATAAAAGCTGTCACTTATGTTTTCATTCATTAAAATTCTTTCATTCTTAAAAACCCTTAATAAACTCAGGGGGAATCCTTCTTGGGGGAATCTCTCAATTCTTAATTGCCAAGTACATAATAAGTGTATAGGTTGCCATCATCAAAAATGTGGAAATTGTTAAGACAAGATCCTTTAGTTTTGATGATAGAAAACCTTATGTTGTTTATCTAATGCGTTTGTCAACATTCATGATTTCAGATAGACAGGTGAGTAAGTGGCTTAGCATGCAAGGTTGCAAGCTTACTTAAGTCATGAGTGGCTTAGCACGCAATGTTGCAAGAACGCTCAATGCACGACATGTGCTCTACCAGTCGGGCACCTGTCGGCGAGAGCTTTGGAGAACTTCTAGCAAGACACAAGCTGTCACGAACCACACAGTCACATATCTCTTACATCAGACATCAAACAAGGACCAAACGGAGTAAGCAATGTCGACAAACTCACTCAGATTATTCACAACCACACAAACAACTTGCTCGTGACAAACACACGACAACAGGTGTATCTCATTAATGTGCAAGATAGCAAGATAAGGAAAGGCTATTGATGAACATCATTACATAGCCGTAATACTTCAGAAGAGAGCATTTATGATCATTAATGAGCCAGACAAGTTCAGACAAGTTGAAGTGTGCAAGTGGTGACCGACCACTTGGGGAGACGCGCCACCAACTTGCCCATTCACAAGGCAACGCGTGTGCTGGTGGCTCCAGATCAAGTTGGACGAAAATATGCAAGTAGAGTGCAGATATTATATTATAGAAGAATGAGTATTTTACTCTTAGAGTCTACAACTCCTAGGTTATTAGTTGGCATCTCCACTAACTTGTATAAATATGTGGCTTAATGTTCCTTGTAAGATAAGCCCCTGTACGAGAGAAAAGATAGAGATTATCTAGGCAAGTGTGGATCAGACTTAGGAGTGTGTGTAAGTGCTAGAGAGTTGGTGAGCTAGTGAGGACTGGGTTAGATTATCAATACAAAGGGTATTTGATAGGACGTCAGGTTGGGGAACGGTCGGTGAACCGTAGGCCGATAGTCAGGAGAGGGTTGACGACTTTAGGGGTAAAGTCGAAACTGTCCCGGGAGTCCGTGTGTGGGGCAAGCGAGGTTGAGTGAATTTCATGTGTGTAAATTCTTAATCGAAATATAATTTTCTAGTTTAATAGTTGCCTCTCGTCCATCAAGTTTTATTAGAGTCCACGATACGTCCACGACACGTCGGGGACGCATCACGAGCGATTATGAGTTTCATAAACTTGGACCTAAACCCAGACCACACCTAAAACAAGACAGTAAGTGTTCGCTGGAGATGGTTCAGGTTTGTAAACTGGTACACAAACCCAGACCACTATGAAAACTAGGCAAAATGTCGATCAAAGTGTTGGTCCGGGATTGCAACCCCGGACACAAAACCGGACCAACCCAAATTCTTCACAGGAACTGTTTTAAAGCCATTTTAAGGTAGGGACTTGGGTGGTAATGATACTATAAGGTGACTAGGACTTGATTAATGATGTTTAATGGTCATTAAGGGCATTAACAAGCTTAGGAAGTAAT
Organism: Limonium bicolor; assembly: GCA_023374045.1. NCBI lineage: Eukaryota > Viridiplantae > Streptophyta > Magnoliopsida > Caryophyllales > Plumbaginaceae > Limonium > Limonium bicolor. The sequence continues at coordinate 458,002,376 of CM041777.1, forward strand.
TTTAAGTCAGTAACATAAGTAAATGAATTTGAATTGCAAGAGTTAGCAACTGTAGTTGGGAAAACTTAAAGATAAGATGAGTTAGGTTAATTGTATATAATTAACCGTACGATTCTGTGATATGTTATAGGACTTGAATAGTCTTACCTTAAGGGAATCGAAAGTTCGAGATCGACGGTGCACGGTATGATTTTCTCATGCCCCGTATGCTACCGAGGTTACCTCGGCTTGTTTGTTTGTGTGTTTATGTGTAACCACCTAAACAAGATAAAATAATGTAATCGGTTTATTGCACTTTCCAATATATTGTAATTATTATGCCTTGTTTGGTTGGTGATTGAACTAGGAAGTTATGTTGGCTTGTTGAAGTGTTTGGTTGATTGATTGTGGAAGCTTGATTGTTTGTTTGCGGGCTTCTCACTAACTCCCAAACCATCTAACATTCTAACATTGAGAATTTTGGAATTGATAAAATTGGGAGAATTTGAGAAGTCCGATATAGTTTCGGCCACGCGTGGGGATGAGGTAACAAGAGAGATTGTTAACCGATTCCTGGCTATAATCTTTTCCACAGTCCAAAACCCTTAAATGGGTAGCAACCTGGTTAAGTGGGCCACCTTATGTCCGGTGGTACGATAGTCTTGTCCCAGCCCGGAGGTCATACCGACTTGACTTGAGAATTGATCAAAGAAGGAAAATTGATTGAGGAAGACCTTGACTTGTTTGAGTTCATGACCTTGAGTAATGAGATAATGACATCCAATTAACCCGGATGGTAATTGGGCTAACCCATTGTGACGTTTGATTGAGATCGAACCTTGGCTGATGAATTGTGAGTTGCGTGCTTGTTTGATTGATGCGCCTTATATGAATGTTGTCAAGCATTCTTATTGGTTTAATTGTTTTAGCATGTTGTTTATCATAAAACGAACCGCATGTTGGCGACCAATTAGTTGGTGTACCCCCGTTAGCACGCGGGGTATACGAAACTCATATGCAGCTTTTGCTGAGCCCCTTGGGGCACTGTTTTTATTGTAGGAACTCGAGATGGTTGACGGGTTGGAAATGACCGGGATGCTTCTTTTTGATAGGCTAGTTATATTGATAGGTGTACCGAGATGTACACGGTTAGAAACCTTGTAGCCGGTGTACCATGGGGTACACCCTTTTGGATCTGGAAATTGTAAACCCTTGAATTATGGTTAGTTGTAAACACTTTGCATTTTGATAGATTCTTGAAGGGTTGTAATTGTGAATTAACTCTTAGTCTCGGTAATCACTTTTGGATTGTTGTGGGAAAACAAGGATGTGTGTATTGTTGGAGTTTGTTTAAGGATTGTTGGAGTTGTTAAAGGTTGTTAATTGTAATTCGGTATTTCTTGCTATCAAACCGTACTAATTATTTGTTTGAGGCCTTGTTAGTCATGTGGGCGGCTAACAACGTGTATCACCCGCTACTTGGATTGATTATTCCGCTGCGATTAGATTAGAGACTGTGTCGATTAGGTGATAATTAGGGGATTAACGGTAGGGGTGTTACATTTCGGTTATTCACACACTTTTTAATAACTACACACAAGTTCAAATTTCTCCTTCTGCCTACTTGAAAATAAATCATTTTTCACATTTTAAAGGCCCTGTGAACTTTTGATTAAAGTTTGTGTCTTTTATTCTCCTTTATGCAATCTATTCAGTATTTGAAAATTGTGTCACAAACAAGTTTATTGTAAAACTTCGATCTTATTGTAAGAAATGTAAAATCCGTTCAAGTCACAAGGGAGACTACTCTTTTCAAGCTTTCAGATAACACATGGGAAATGACTACAAAAGTCAAGAAAGCATGTAGTTGTTTTCGTCTTAGCTCAGGTGGTGGAGCCATGACGTTTAACTATGTTTTTGTGGGTTTCAATTCCCACAACCACGTTGTTTTTCTAGTTTTTAATCGTATTCACCTATTAATGACAATATAAAAGTTAAAATTGGCACCAATACCAACTTGAAAAATAGAGCTTGTTTTCATTTTTTTAATTTCTCTCTGTATGTTAAAGTAATGTTCATGTCTTGATCTTTTTTCTACCAAATTCATTCGGTATTGGCAAATTGCATAACACACAAGCAGAGAGGTCACGTACTCATTGCCGTCTTAGCTCAGCTGGTAAAGCGCATGGCTTTTAACCATGTGGTCGTGGGTTTGATTCCCACAGACGGTGTTGCTTCTCTAGTTTTTTTTTGTTTCACACACTTTTCATTAACTACTTACAAGTTAAAATTCCTCCTTATGCCTACTTGAAAAATAAATCTTTTTCATGTTTTATGGGCCCTCGTACCTTTTGATGAGAATAGATTTCTTCTGTTCTCTATTATGCAATCCAATCAGTATTGAGAAATTGTGTCACAAATAAGTTGATTGTAAAAGACTTCGATCTTATTGTAAGGAATGTAAACTTTGTTCGTGTCATAAGAGAGACTATTCTTTTCAATCTTTCAGATTACACATGGGAGAGGACTACAAAAGGCAAGAAAGTATGTAGTTGTTATCGTCTTAGCTCGGGTAGTGGAGCCTTGGCATTTAACTATGTGGTTGCGGGTCTCAATCCCCATAACGTCGTTGTTTTTCTAGTTTTTAACCGTATTCACCTATTAATGACAATATACAAGTTAAAATTGGCACTAGTACCAACTTGAAAAATAGATCTTGTTTTCTTTTTTTCTCCGCATGTTAGAGTAAAGTTCATGTCTTGTTCTTTATTCTACGAAATCCATTCGGTATCTAGAAATTGTGTAACACACAAGCGGAGAGGTCATATACTCATTGCCGTCTTAGCTCAGCTGGTAGAGCGCATGGCTTTTAACCATGTGGTCATGGGTTCGATTCCCACAGATGGTGTTGTTTCCCTAGTTTTTCGGTTATTCACACACTTTTTAATAACCACACACAAGTTAAAATTTCTCCTTATGCCTACTTGAAAATAAATCGTTTTTCACATTTTAAGGGCCCTGTGAACTTTTGATTAAAGTCTGTGTCTTCTATTATGCTTTATGCAATCAACTCAGTATTTGAAAATTGTGTCACAAATAAGTTGATTGTAAAAGACTTCGATCTTATTGTAAGAAATGTAAAATTCGTCTATGTCATAAGGGAGACTATTCTTGTCAAGCTTTCAGATAACACATGGGAAATGACTACAAAAGGCAATAAAGCATGTAGTCATTTTCGTCTTAGCTCAGGTGATGGAGCCATGGCATTTAACTATGTTTTTGTGGATTTCCATTCCCGCAACGACGTTGTTTTCTACTTTTTAATCGTATTCACCTATTAATGACAATATAAAAGTTAAAATTGGCACCAAAACCAACTTGAAAAACAGTGCTAGTTTTCATTTTTTGATTTCACTCTGTACGTTAGAGTAAAGTTCATGTCTTGATTTTTTTTTCTACCAAATTCATTCAGTATTTGGAAATTGTGTGACACACAAGCAGACAGGTCACATACTCATTGTCGTATTAGCTCGTTGGTAGATCGCATGGCTTTTAACCATGTGGTCGTGTGTTCGATTCCCACAAACAGTGTTGTTCCTCTAGTTTTTTTTTGTTTCACACACTTTTCATTAACCCCTCACAAGTTAAAATTCCTCCTTATGCCTACTTGAAAAATAAATCTTCTTCATGTTTTGAGGGCCCACATACCTTTTGAGGAGAATATATGAAATACTCCAAACTTAATAATGGTGATTAAATAATTCTAATATGGTATTTAAGGGCCTAATAGTGCCTAAAGAATATTGGTGAAGAAAATAAAGCCAAAAGAAAAGAGGAAACGCTTAAAAAACGTAAATTGTAAAAACGGGCGTTACACAACCATAGGAGGTATGCGACCTCGGTTAGAGACCTATATGGATTCTTAAGGCTTAATGACGCCTAAATAATATGTGGGAACAATTCTTGAAGAAAACGGATCCAAATAATGGATTAAAACGCTAACGGAGTCTTAAAGCACGTTTTTTGAGAAAACCCGAAAACGTTAATTTAAGTGGTCAAACAGACCCGTAAAAATTATGGTCGACTATATGACTATAATTAAACATTAATGGAAGTTTAAGAACCATTAAAATCAATGAAACTGAAATACCCCAAACCTTGATATGTGGTTTAAATATCAAACTATGTTATATAAAGGCTAAATGTGCCTTAGAAACGTTAGTGTACAACTTAACCATAGTAAACACAATAAAGCACTAAGACCATAGTTTGAGCAAAACATGCTCTAAGCTATGAGTGAACTTGGTTAGGACCCAAAGAGCCTACCAAGACTTGATAACATTTAATTATGATTTGATAGGGCTAAATAAGTCCTTAGGAACTTTGGTGGACAGTTAAACCAAATAAAACACAAGAAAATACCTAAGTCAATATGAGCAAAATGTGCTCTAAGCTTGGGATAAATTTGTATAAGACCTAATGGTCATACCTATACCTTATAAATATGTTAATGAACATATTAATCAATTACCAATAAACCAAGCTTGAAAACAAGTTAAACACAAAAAGTGCTTTAAGGAGTCTTAAGCACGTTTTTGAAAATTTCTGTAAATGAGTTTTGAATGGCTAAATGTCCCATCATTACTCTTTAATTAACATGTGTACTATATATCACATTTGGGTGGCTATATCAAAGGGAAATAAAAAATTTCACTTCTATGTGCCTTGTTTTATGAATAGTAACTTTTATAAGCTAATTGTAACATATGTTTTATAAGTAATTAAGTTGGTCAATAAAGACTATTATACCCTCCTAAGTATATGGGGGCCGGTTTTTCATGGTGTGAGTCACCAACATGTAAAAGAAATCAAATAAGTAAAGTAAAGCTTAAAGTAAAGTACTATTTTGCTTCATAACATAATATCTCCAAAAGCAACTTACCTTCTCATTTCCTTCTCTTCTTTCATTTCACACGGTTTCTTCCATCTTCTCCTCTCCTCCATTACGATTTGCTACAGCTCCTCTCTTCTCTCACTTCATTTCCTTGCCAAATCCAACTCCATGCTCCAAATCAAATTCTAAGACCATATTTGTCTTAGTTAGGTCAAGCTCTACACTTCTACCTTTTCAAATCTTCAAGAACTCAATTTTGGTGCCATGGAGAATCACCATTGATGGAGCTTGAGCTTGTGTTTCTACACATTATTACTCTCCTTTTGCTTCTAGGTAAGGAATCTCAAAGAAAAATCAGTTTCCTCTCCTTTAGTACATGGCCGAAAATTCACCTCACCATGGTGTCTTTAACCTTGCTTGTTTTAGCTTCATTTGAATCTTCCAAGGGCTAGGAGGAGTCCTCTCTTGATACTTATTCATTCTCTTCCAATTCCAAGGTAAAACAATTACCTTAATGTGTTAAAACAATATTGTAACTAGGGTTTACAATGAGATGAAGCATAATGCTTGAATACTCATTCTATTATTTGTACATGTTTATAAGTTGACAAACAACCAAACACCCCACCGGTTTTACAAGGAAACAAGAAAGAAGTTTGTGAGGAAAAGAGGTAAACAGCTATCTCAATGTAGTTTAAATGCCTTAGGAAAATGAACTTGATTTGCTTAATAAAATACCTAAGGAGCCAATGGCAAATGAGCTAGTAAAATGCTCTCAAGGAGTTTATTAAGGGCATATGTATTGTTGGGTGTATTTGCAGGTCAAAGGCATTACTTATGTGGGAAATTCAGTGTTTAAGGTTTATGCAATTAAGGGCCTAAGAGCCATGTTATTTAAGGGCCTAAGTGCCAAGCAATTTAAGTTATGCACAATATTGTGATGTAGTGCTTAATGTGTGAAGTTTGTGTGTAAAAAATGTTCTTGATGGATTTAGGAGTTCTTGAATGAAATAAGGTAAAAACCTAAGTGTTTGGATGTGAGTAATACAAGAGAAGCTATGGCCAATTTGGGAAAATGTGTAAGAAGTTCTAAGTGTTTAAGTAAGTTTTGGTGAACTAGGAAGTATTAAAGGTGAATAATGTTTACTTGAGAAGAAACATGTATTAAGGTGTTCTAAGGTGCTATAAGGATTTAGGCATTGTCTTGGAAGTTCTAGAAACCCAATGAGTGTTATTAGGATGTATTTAAGTCTTGGAGAAGTTTGTTTAAGGTTTGGGTAATGTTGATGATAAGGAGAGAATGATGTTTAAGTAAGGTTTTGAGAAAAGAATTCAAGAAGTTGTAAAAAGGAGATTTAGTTAGTAGAAAAGAAGTTGAGAGATGATGTTAAGGTGTAGAGGAAACACACTTGGTGTAGTGGTCATTATTGGTGAACTACCACTTGGAAATCTTAAGGAGAAAACATCCCAAGTACTAGGAATTTTGTAAGAAAATTTGTGAATGATAAGATGGTTTTGGTGAGTGATTTAAAGAGTTTAGCACATGGCAAAAAGGTGTGTTTGATGTGCCAAATGATGTTAGGAAACATTATGAGGCCTTAGGAGAAGTTTGGTGAAATTGGTTAAGTGTTTAAAGACTTGGAAATTGAATGTTTTGCCGTGTCCGAACTTCCGTCCGGACATGGAAGTTCGGACAGGCTCTGTTGGGTAAAGCATTTTCCCACTCTCGAACTGTGTCCGAACTTGGGAAGTCCGGACACAAGTTCGGACGTGACTGTTTCTGTCTGGGAGTTACTCTCGAACTGTGTCCGAACTTGGGAAGTCCGGACACAAGTTCAGACGTGTATATGGGTTTCAGTATTAGGTCGCGGCTTGCGTCCGAACTTGGAGGTTCGGACACAAGTTCGGACAAGGTGTTGTATGGGCCAAAACATTTGTTTTAAGGTTGGAAAATGATGTCTAATGATGGGGATTGATGGTTAATGATGTTATGAGGTTGTTAAGGACATGTTAGGTGAGTTTTAATGACAATTAAGTGGGTGGAAGTTGTAATAAAATGTGAAAGTAAATCAAGTTAAAAAGTGAGTTATGTAACTAAGTTAACGGGGAAAATTAAGCATTAGACATTAATAATCAAGCAAACCCCGATGTTAATAAAAACCATGTGATGTTAAATTGTTTGAGAATCGCTCGAGGAACATAAGTGGACGTGGTAAAGTGGACTCCGGTGACAGGTATGGTTTCTTGCAACCTGTGTCCTACCGGATTACACCGGCTTGTATGCCAATGTGTTTTTCTGTGTGTTTCCCACGTTGTAAGATTAAACATGTAATGAGTTTACAGTAATTAATTTATGTGGCGTGTACAACTCCGATACCATTTAACCTCGGAAGTGTTACCCTTAGTTAACTGAGTCTAGAATCACATGAGAGTTCGGTATTCGGAGTAAACGACCCGTACCATGGGACGTACTAACCACGGCTATGCGTGTGTTAATTGTGTGATATGTGTATGTGAATGTAAGGATCTCCCTTGTGTGCTTAACCCAGTTGTAATACTGTATGGTGTGTAGTCATGATAGACTCCATAGTGGGGTTCTAACTAATATCTAAAGTAAGTATGTACTAACAGTGGTGAGGAATCCGGTTTGGCCGGTCGCGCGTTGTTTGGGAGAGGGTATCCTTCCTAGCCTTACCCTTCTCTTTGTTATGGTTGTTTCCCTCACGGGTTATGATCTCCCATTAGCTTACTCCAAGCTTAGCTATTTTGACTTATGATCGGTTTAGGGGGAACATGTGTTTGTGTGGTGTGTTCGGCCCTCCAAACCCGAACCGCCTTAACTTAAGTTACTCGTCCAACTATTAGGACGGTAATGAGTGTTGTTGTTATTGTATAACGAGTTTATCATGAGACTGGCAACATTCTCTAGGCTCACCAGTGTATAAACAATGTTTGGGTCGGTTCCTAAGAAAACCACTCCCGTTATGTTATTTATTTTTGTTGTGATGCAATATCTATTGCAGTATTATGTTGTGCACGTGAAAACGTGCAAAGTGTTGTTAAGTTTGTATGTATGTATGTTTAGGTTGTATAATGTGGAGTGTGTGGATCATGGATATGATTCCCAGTTTGTGATAAGAGGCGTTTAAGGATAACCCGATTTAAGGGTATGTGTCGTCTATTAAGGAAGTAGCTCCATTAGAGGAGGAACACTCTAGGGATGATGAATACCATGAGTGACTTATTAAGTAAGGATATATTATCCGTTTGTTGAGCCCGTTGAGGCGAATGTTATGTGATGTGTTCACTGTTACATGCATGATTTAAATAATCAACCGCATGCTAAGACGACAAGTAGTTGTGCGTGGCCCGGTAGCATGTGGGCTGCGGGATTACCATACCAGCAAAGGTGCTGAGCCCCTTGGGGGCCACCCTTTCTCTTCTTTTCCCATTTCAGGTACGAAGTGCTGGAAGCCGTTCGAGAGTAGGATGGGTAGTCGTTGTACATGGGTAATCATTTAAGTGTATGCATACAATAGGTGTAGTAAGACCGAAATTGTTGTCGGCATCAGTTTATAAATACTCGGTATAGTTGGAAGGTGTATGTTGTTGTTGTGTTAATGGAAAGGGATAGTAATGTGTAGACGCTCGGGAATTTAGCCCATCAGACCGGTACAATGTGATGTATTAGCCTTGTTAGCCACGTGGGTGGCTAACGGCGTGTAACACCAACGAGTTAAGTAATGTGATGAGGTTGTTTTTCCGCTGCAGTTTATTGTAAGTGTGTTAATGTTGGATGGGGTGTTACAAAAGTGGTATCAGAGCGAAGTATCGCTCTGATGACTGAATTACCGAGCTTAGGAAGTACCGAGTTAGGATTTAAGTACTTTGGGTTAAGGGTTGAGTGATAGCGTGAGAGATACGCTAGATAGGAATTACCACTGTGTACTGGAAACCTACAATATCCTACCCGCCCTCCACAATCCCTGTTTGATAACTTGGGAAAGAACACCAGAGAGATGGAAGTCCTCTCTTACTCGGGAATACCCGATCTGGCTGTTATTAAATACCTTTGGGGTACGGAGAACCTGTCACACGGTAGATCCCGAAAACTGGGAATCCCGGAGACGGTCTCCATCTGAACAATGTTAACCGCATTTAATAGCGAAGAATGAAGAATCTTGTGTATGGAGAATAGAATTTCCGGCAACCTGGGTCGACATGCAGAGCAGTCGAGAATAACCAGTTTGCAACGCACCAATCGTGCAACAGGCAAGAAGTGGATTAGTAAAACCCGAGACGAGTGTCTACGGGACCACAGTTGATAAATAATACACCAACGGTATACCAACCAACAAGGGAACTACAACGTAGTGCCCAAACAAGAGACAAGTCTCAGTAACCACGACAAGTGCGTGGAACGGGCTATAAAGAGGATACGATACTAAGTAAAGAGGGACTCCAAGAGTGGGAGACACCCCAGTTGATAATTACCATATGAATACAGTGAGGAGTTATCCAGAGGGTTATTATCAAGGCAGTGAGATCAGTAAGGGCCAACAAGGCCACTGATGACAGTATGGGTAAAAACAATACCACAACCGGTAAGTGCTAAACCGATAGCCAGTTAGCATGGCGCACTTGCCATAGCAAGTGCTGCTATAACAGGGCCGTTCGGGAAATTTATAACCACTACAAGTACTTGGTAAAGTACCACGAAGTTAAGTGTGAACATTATGACCATGGAAGGGCTTAACAGCCTGACCTTCGTAATTGGAAGTACACCAGTCAGCAAGAAGCTAGACTTGGTTAAGGTAAGAAGATGTTGTGAAACCATGAAAATTTTTCTCTAAACCCAAATTTATTCAAACCCTTTTTCCTTCAAAACCAGATTTTCTTTCAAACCAACACTTCTTTCCAGCCTTCTTTTAAACCAAACCAGTAAAACCAAGAGCAGTTGACAAGGATACAACAATGGATAAACTTTCCCTCGATTAAGTTCGGGAAGCAAGGAATGAATATTGTCACGGGACAATATAAGGGAGTTGACAACAGAATGCTTCACCTAGGCGTGACGGACACTACGAGTGTACCAACTGAATTGGGGACGACCGCACTCCGATAGGAGCTTGTGGGCCTGACAGACCTACTTATGGGTTAGTTGGGTAAGTAGCAATGTATCAGTATGGTACCCCACATATGTATACGAGTGGAGTCCGAAACACGGGAAGTAGTCGACTCCGTCTACGGTCAGCAGTATAAATCAAACAAGAGCTAAGGATTACAAGAAATAGTTGAAGCTAAGGAACTCAGTTAAGCTAACTAGACTAAAAGAGTCAGTGAATTCATTTTCAAGGAAATGTTTTAAGAGTCAGGAAGTGCGAAGTGCACTAACTGTTATATAAAGACATCACACATGTCTTAAGAATTCCTCAGGGATAAACATGTTAGCTGGAACGGAGACCCAGCCTGTCCATGGCTAAGGAAATGCCTAATGTGGACACATTAATGTGCAATGAACGGGATGAAACTCCCAGAATGAGTACCTACACTATCAGGAAATGTTGATCTTCACAGAAGAAGATAATGATAATAACCAGTCAAGAACGCAAAAGGCGTGGCTAACGGAATGTACCAATAAGTGTGAGCCAAATGTAACGGCATAACATAGCAACACCCAGGAGCAATCCTGAAGGGTGTCGCATCAACAATTGTTGAATGAAATGCATGACAGAAACACAAGGGTTGAAACTACACCCAGTTTAGACATAAGTTGTCAGGAGACGGACTGACAAACCTAAGGGGCATCCCATGAAAGGAAACGGAATGCAACGACCTTGTCATGGAGCTCAATATAATATCCAAACCATGTAATGTTGTACAGAGAAGTCATGTGTGTGGACAACCTACAATGAGCGGAGCTCAAGGCAGTAAGGCTTATAAGCCACAAATAAAATGTGTTATGAAAAATAGATTGACTGCAAAAGTTTATGTAATATAAGTGAATAGAGTGGGAAACGAACCACTGCATTAAGAGTGGGGATACCTCTCGATATTGTGAGACCGCAGGAGTGGTAGTTATGTGAATCAAGTTCAAGAACTATGTTAAGGATGGACGACGTTATTATTGAAAGAGAGCAATTAGCTTAGTAGTATGTGTGTATAAAGTGAAACACCGAGCTGAATAATGCCGGCTCGTGACACGAATGATCGATGCTCAAGGAGCATTCGGTAGTCACCCAGATGAATGACGAACCATAATATAAGTATGGGTGTGGAAGTTAATGTGACAGTAAATACCATGCGAGTTAGTGTTATACAATAAGTAAGAGCACGGTGCGCAACAAGTGACCGTTGTATAAATGTTGTTAAACGATAATGTAACAGATAAGACCAGTTATGAGTTAAACTCAGTGGACATGCAAGCAAGTGATGATACACAGACTGGGCAATAAGCCAATGGTCGGTACTATGTGATAAGGAACTCAGTGTGAATTCCTACTGCAATCACATAAGGGATTTACTGTCAAGAGTTTACGCCTCTGCACTCTGTATGACTGAGTGTTTTGGTATTGCACTTGCGCAGTAATGATCGAGTGGGATAGCTAGGAATTGGAGACATGTTAATTATGGAGAAATAATGTTATAATGGCCGATGCATAGGAAATGCAAGACCGCACCAATAAAAGAGTACTTGTACAAAACCAAATGTGGAGACATAATTAACAGTAAGTGACTACAGTAGCACTAACTGCCAAATATCGGTATGGAATATACCCCAAATGTTGTAAATAACTGAGAGAGCACTACACACTAGGTAGTAGCTCAATCTCAACCGACAATAAGTCGGAAGGGAACAAGTCAGTCATTGTGAATACATAGCTGTATACACAGTAAATTATCATGGAAGTGGATGGAAAATTGTGAAACTCACCGAATCCGCTCAGGGTAAAAGATACCGTGCGTCGGTTGAGAAACCATTGTTACCAAGATTAAGGTGACAATTGGGGGATGTACAATACAGTAAGAATAACAAATAGAGCAATTAAGCTCTACAGTTATTAGAGTTTCGCAGCAGAAACTAGTGAGCCAGTGATTCAAGTGTTGAATGTACATGGTGAACACGAGTAAATGGCTAATTATTAACGCCTAGAAGCCTAACAGGCCAGAATCGAAACCAACTAAGAGTTTAAACAAACTCCAATGAGAATTCTTGGTTTAGGAACTAAACCGCCAATATGGTTAAGATCCTCTAATCAGAATCCATTGTGTAATAGACCGCGTGGAAGTTAAAACACTTCACGACGGCAGAACATTTAAGCCAATGTTTAGTGATTGATTACGTGGGCGTAATCCCTTTTAAGGGTGGTAGAGCGCAAAACCACTTAGTGTATATTACCGTACAAGAGTACGTAGTGTATGTGACTTATATTGTGCATAGCACAAAATTATTGCACAAAATTATTGTTTTGTTGATTGGTGTGTGTGTTACGTAAACATACACATTCATTCGTGGTTTAATTGTGGTAATTGCGCACAGAAGATGCGAATACCATTGTGATAAGTGTGTGTATTTGTTAACAGTTGTGTGTGATAGTACAAGTGTGGGGAGTAGAGAAGCTCCCGGGGAACAAAAGCCCCGACAGTGTATAAATGTGAAGTTGTGTGTTGTATTTTGACAAAATATATGTGTATATACATACTATATAGTGATTCAAGAAAGGGCATGATACCGACATAGAACCTAGTGAGAATAAGATTCCCTAGGCAACAGGATTAAAGTGAGTGGAGGTAACTGATAGACGGAGTTCTATCCTTTGGAGATGTATGATCATGATTAGAATGATTAAAAAGATAGAAAATTGGAAATGAGTGATTTACTTGATGCTTGAAAATGAAGTGGGAGGTGGAACTTGATTTGCATGTGTCAAGGGAAGCCGAACACCAATTTGGGGTGGAAGGATAGTTCAACACTGATGCTGATCACATCAGGGTTGGATGACTCTTGAAACTCCCTATAAGTGGTCACAAATAACCACGCTAAGAAAAGAAGCAAAGAGCTTAAGTTGGACTTCGAGTTGTATGTGTTTTCAAAAGGATTTTCAGTTGGTATTTAAAAAAACGTTGATAGATACTTTACATAACTAAAGTTCTCTTACTTAACCTCACAAGGAAATTTTAAACTTAAGTGATTGTTTTGATCTCCCAAGGACACGGGGACGGAAGGTGTCCATCGCGACCGGGTTCTGCGGGATCACAGTGTATACCAAAGATATTTTTGATTGCAATACATGCTATGACATGTTGTTTGGTATGTGTGATAAATGTTGTTTTGATTGGATTTCCTAAAAGTGTATGCTATTGAGACCTATGAGTCTAAATGTGTTGTGTTACATAGACCTATGTGTCTGAAGACTGTTATGTTATGGGGACCTATGTGTCCAAATGTTGTGATGTTACCCGAGACCAGTGAGTCCAAGGGGTTGTTATGTATGTGTAAATGTTGTTAAGATACCCGGACCATTGAGTCCGAGGTTATCATGTGAATATGTTATGTTATGTATGGATGTGAATGTGTTGCCCGGACCATTAAGTCCGAGGTTGTGATGTAAAGTGTATTTGGTTATGGAAGTTTTACCTCTATAAGTAATCCCCGTATTCTAATCCAAGATGTGAGGGAAGTGTAAACTTCGAGGACGAAGTTCTTTTAAGGGGGGTAGATTGAAATACCCCAAACCTTGATATGTGGTTTAAATATCAAACTATGTTATATAAAGGCTAAAAGTGCCTTAGAAACGTTAGTGTACAACTTAAACCATAGTAAAACACAATAAAGGACTAAGACACAGTTTGAGCAAAAACATGCTCTAAGCTATGAGTGAACTTGGTTAGGACCCAAAGAGCTACCAAGACTTGATAACATTTAATTATGATTTGATAGGGCTAAATAAGTCCTTAGGAAACTTTGGTGGACAGTTAAACCAAATAAAACACAAGAAAATACCTTAAAGTCAATTTGAGCAAAAATGTGCTCTAAGCTTGGGATAAATTTGTATAAGACCTAATGGTCATACCTATACCTTATAAATATGTTAATGAACATATTAAATCAATTACCAAAGAAAACCAAGCTTGAAAACAAGTTAAAACACAAAAAGTGCTTTAAGGAGTCTTAAAGCACGTTTTTGAAAAATTGTCTTGTAAATGAGTTTTGAATGGCTAAATGTCCATCATTACTCTTTAATTAACATGTGTACTATATAGTATCACATTTGGGTGGCTATATCAAAGGGAAATCAAAAATTTCACTTCTATGTGCCTTGTTTTATGAATAGTAACTTTTATAAGCTAATTTGTAACATATGTTGTTATAAGTAATTAAGTTGGTCAATAAAGACTATTATACCCTCCTAAGTATATGGGGGCCGGTTTTTCATGGTGTGAGTCACCAACATGTAAAAGAAATCAAATAAGTAAAGTAAAGCCTTAAAGTAAAGTACTATTTTGCTTTATAACATAAATATCTCCAAAAGCAAACTTACCTTCTCATTTCCTTCTCTTCTTTCATTTCACACGGTTTCTTCATCTTCTCCTCTCCTCCATTTACGATTTGCTACAGCTCCTCTCTTCTCCATCTTCATTTCCTTGCCAAATCCAACTCCATGCTCCAAATCAAATTCTAAGCCATATTTGTCTTAGTTAGGTCAAGCTCTACACTTCTACCTTTTCAAATCTTCAAGAACTCAATTTTGGTGCCATGGAGAATCACCATTGATGGAGCTTGAGCTTGTGTTTCTACACATTATTACTCTCCTTTGCTTCTAGGTAAGGAATCTCAAAGAAAAATCAAGTTTCCTCTCCTTTTAGTACATGGCCGAAAATTCACCTCACCATGGTGTCTTTACCTTGCTTGTTTTAGCTTCATTTGAATCTTCCAAGGGCTAGGAGGAGTCCTCTCTTGATACTTATTCAAGTTCTCTTCCAATTCCAAGGTAAAACAATTACCTTAATGTGTTAAAACAATATGTGTAACTAGGGTTACAATGAGATGAAGCATAATGCTTGAATACTCATTCTATTATTTGTACATTGTTTATAAGTTGACAAACAACCAAACACCCCACCGGTTTTACAAGGAAACAAGAAAGAAGTTTGTGAGGAAAAGAGGTAAACAAGCTATCTCAATGTAGTTTAAATGCCTTAGGAAAATGAGCTTGATTTGCTTAATAAAATACCTAAGGAGCCAATGGCAAATGAGCTAGTAAAATGCTCTCAAGGAGTTTATTAAGGGCATATGTTGTTGGGTGTATTTGCAGGTCAAAGGCATTACTTATGTGGGAAATTCAGTGTTTAAGGTTTATGCAATTTAAGGGCCTAAGAGCCATGTTATTTAAGGGCCTAAGTGCCAAGCAATTTAAGTTATGCACAATATTGTGATGTAGTGCTTAATGTGTGAAGTTTGTGTGTAAAAAAATGTTCTTGATGGATTTTAGGAGTTCTTGAATGAAATAAGGTAAAAACCTAAGTGTTTGGATGTGAGTAAATACAAGAGAAGCTATGGCCAAATTTGGGAAAATGTGTAAGAAGTTCTAAGTGTTTTAAGTAAGTTTTGGTGAACTAGGAAGTATTAAAGGTGAATAAATGTTTACTTGAGAAGAAAACATGTATTAAGGTGTTCTAAGGTGCTATAAGGATTTAGGCATTGTCTTGGAAGTTCTAGAAACCCAATGAGTGTTATTAGGATGTATTTAAGTCTTGGAGAAGTTTGTTTAAGGTTTGGGTAATGTTGATGAATAAGGAGAGAATGATGTTTAAGTAAGGTTTTGAGAAAAGAATTCAAGAAGTTGTAAAAAGGAGATTTAGTTAGTAAGAAAAGAAGTTGAGAGATGATGTTAAGGTGTAGAGGAAACACCTTGGTGTAGTGGTCATTATTGGTGAACTACCACTTGGAAATCTTAAGGAGAAAACATCCCAAGTACTAGGAATTTTGTAAGAAAATTTGTGAATGATAAGATGGTTTTGGTGAGTGATTTAAAGAGTTTAGCACATGGCAAAAAGGTGTGTTTGATGTGCCAAATGATGTTAGGAAACATTATGAGGCCTTAGGAGAAGTTTGGTGAAATTGGTTAAGTGTTTAAAGACTTGGAAATTGAATGTTTTGCCGTGTCCGAACTTCCGTCCGGACATGGAAGTTCGGACAGGCTCTGTTGGGTAAAGGATTTTCCCACTCTCGAACTGTGTCCGAACTTGGGAAGTCCGGACACAAGTTCGGACGTGACTGTTTCTGTCTGGGAGTTACTCTCGAACTGTGTCCGAACTTGGGAAGTTCGGACACAAGTTCGGACGTGTATATGGGTTTCAGTATTAGGTCGCGGCTTGCGTCCGAACTTGGAGGTTCGGACACAAGTTCGGACAAGGTGTTGTATGGGCCAAAACATTTGTTTTAAGGTTGGAAAATGATGTCTAATGATGGGGATTGATGGTTAATGATGTTATGAGGTTGTTAAGGACATGTTAGGTGAGTTTTAATGACAATTAAGTGGGTGGAAAGTTGTAATAAAATGTGAAAGTAAATCAAGTTAAAAAGTGAAGTTATGTAACTAAGTTAACGGGGAAAAATTATAAGCATTAGACATTAAATAATCAAGCAAACCCCGATGTTAATAAAAACACATGTGATGTTAACAGTTGTTTGAGAATCGCTCGAGGAACATAAGTGGACGTGGTAAAGTGGACTCCGGTGACAGGTATGGTTTTCTTGCAACCTGTGGCCTACCGGATTACACCGGCTTGTATGCCAATGTGTTTTTCTGTGTGTTGCCACGTTGTAAGATTAAACATGTAATGAGTTTACAGTAATTCATTTATGTGGCGTGTACAACTCCGATACCATTTAACCTCGGAAGTGTTACCCTTAGTTAACTGAGTCTAGAATCACATGGGAGTTCGGTATTCGGAGTAAACGACCCGTACCATGGGACGTACTAACCACGGCTATGCGTGTGTTAATTGTGTGATATGTGTATGTGAATGTAAGGATCTCCCTTGTGTGTTTAACCCAGTTGTAATACTGTATGGTGTGTAGTCATGATAGACTCCATAGTGGGGTTCTAACTAATATCTAAAGTAAGTATGTACTAACAGTGGTGAGGAATCCGGTTTGGCCGGTCGCGCGTTGTTTGGGAGAGGGTATCCTTCCTAGCCTTACCCTTCTCTTTGTTATGGTTGTTTCCCTCACGGGTTATGATCCCATTAGCTTACTCCAAAGCTTAGCTATTCTGACTTATGATCGGTTTAGGGGGAACATGTGTTTGTGTGGTGTGTTCGGGCCTCCAAACCCGAACCGCCTTAACTTAAGTTACTCGTCCAACTATTAGGACGGTAATGAGTGTTGTTGTTATTGTATAACGAGCTTATCATGAGACTGGCAACATTCTCTAGGCTCACCAGTGTATAAACAATGTTTGGGTCGGTTCCTAAGAGAACCACTCCCGTTATGTTATGTATTTTTGTTGTGATGCAATATCTATTGCGGTAATATGTTGTGCACGTGAAAACGTGCAAAGTGTTGTTAAGTGTTGTATGTAGTGTATGTTGTAGGTTGTATAATGTGGAGTGTGTGGATCATGGATATGATTCCCAGTTTGTGATAAGAGGCGTTTAAGGATAACCCGATTTAAGGGTATGTGTCGTCTATTAAGGAAGTAGCTCCATTAGAGGAGGAACACTCTAGGGATGATGAATACCATGAGTGACTTAAAGTAAGGATATATTATCCGTTTGTTGAGCCCGTTGAGGCGAATGTTATGTGATGTGTGTTCACTGTTACATGCATGATTTAAATATAATCAACCGCATGCTAAGACGACAAGTAGTTGTGCGAGCCCGGTAGCATGTGGGCTGCGGGATTACCATACCAGCAAAGGTGCTGAGCCCCTTGGGGGCCACCCTTTCTCTTCTTTTCCCATTTCAGGTACGAAGTGCTGGAAGCCGTTCGAGAGTAGGATGGGTAGTCGTTGTACATGGGTAATCATTTAAGTGTATGCATACAATAGGTGTAGTAAGACCGAAATTGTTGTCGGCATCAGTTTATAAATACTCGGTATAGTTGGAAGGTGTATGTTGTTGTTGTGTTAATGGAAAGGGATAGTAATGTGTAGACGCTCGGGAATTTAGCCCATCAGACCGGTACAATGGGTATGTATTAGCCTTGTTAGCCACGTGGGTGGCTAACGGCGTGTAACACCAACGAGTTAAGTAATGTGATGAGCTTGTTTTTCCGCTGCAGTTTATTGTAAGTGTGTTAATGTTGGATGGGGTGTTACAGAAACGAGAAAAAATCCAAAGAACTGGCCCGGTTAGTGAATAGTGCCAAAACCGGGTAAATTAACGAGCTTTTTCTGTAAAAGACGAAAAATTCCCCAGCTTGTGTATACAGTGGGGGCCGGTTTTTAACAGATAAATCAGCCTCCCCCTCTCTAATTAGCTTGCAAGAAAGAAAAGAAAGAAAAGAAAAGAAAGAAAGAAAAAGTACAAAAGTAGAAAATACTCTCTCACCTCTCATTTCTCTATTCTCTCTCCTTCCCTTTTCTTCTTTCCACCATGAGAACTCCCCCTTCCCCTACCTCTGATGATTTCCAAGCTCTCTCAAGATCTTCCATGGCTTCCTCACTATCTCCTCATGCCTAAGCTCCATTAAAGCTCCAAATCAAATATAAATTACATATTTGAACTCCTCTCACCACGGGCTATCATTCCCTCTTTTTAGAATTTCAAAATGATGAAGTTCATATCCATGGGTTTTGGCCATTTGAAGAGAAACCCACATTTTCTTGAAGCTTGGAGTCTCCCCTTTCATTTAAGGTAAAAAGTTCCAAAGGAAACTCATTTTTCTTCATCCATGTCGTGGCAGATTTTCACCCTTGTAATACCTTGTTTCTTTGCTTATTTTGAGCTATTCTCCAAGTCTCTAATAGTGGGTTGGAGCCCCTCCTATGATTCTTGACCAAAACACCATTTTAGGGTTCCAAAGGTAATTTCCATCACTGTGCTTCAAGCACCCTTCTTTGTATTATAACTTAATTGATAAGCCTAAGTGCATTATTTAAGTGCTTAATTCCCCATTAGGGTGTTGGTCTAGAGTTTGGGCAATGGCAATGCCCCTTGATCGATTTTGCACCAAGAGGAGTGGAGAAGAGGAGAAGAGAATTGAAAAGAGAATTTGAGAATGCAAGGTAAGAAACCTACATCAATGTGTGTTCTATATGTATTAGAATTTTGGGATGGGTATTGAAAATAATGACCCAAAATAATAGTACTAGAAATGTGTTTAGTAGTTAGAGGAGAGAATTGTGATTTAAGGGCCTAAGAGCCATGCATTTTATGATTTATGCATTACGTTGTGTTGGAGAATTATGGGTGGATTTTGAATGGATATTGTGTGCTGGTAGGACCTTTTATGGATGTGGTTAGTTTTGAGATGAGTTGGGTGGAAATTGTGCATTTGGGCATGTAAGAATTGTAGATGAGATATGGCGAAATTTCGGTAGAAATCGAAGGAGTTTTAGGTGATTGTAAGAGTAATAATGACCTAGAGAAACTAGGTGTTGATGAAGATTGGTTTGGGTTAGCTAATCACCATAGGACTGCTTATTTAAGGATGGGGTTTTGGTGCAACAATCTGTAGGAAACAATGTTGTAGTGTTTGGAATTTCTAGAAGAGAACTAGTGGGCAAGACTTTGATATTAAGGTTTCAACTTGAGTAATGAGATTCCAATGACTAGGAATGAATGTGGTATGATCAAAATGGGTGAGAACAAGAGAGGGTTTGAAAATGCATTAGAGTGCATAAGTGCAGAAATGAGAATTTAAGTTGTAGGATTGAGCAAGAGTTGAGTGAGAAGTTTGAGTAATGATTTAAAGAGGTTTAGAGCCTGTTTAAGGTGCTAAAACATGTTTCAAAACATGTGGAATGATTAGGGAAAGATTAAGGAGGGTTTAGAGTTCAAAATGAATAGTTAAACACCTTGGGAAAAGAGTACTGGAGGAGTGTAAGGTGACATGGTAAAGTTAATCCATGGTGAAAGGTATGATTTTCTTATGCCCTGTATGCTAACCGTGCTACACTAATTTGTGTGATTGTGTGCCTGTGTGCCGGCTTAATCAAGATAAAAGTATGAAAAATTTTCTATTGCTTGTTTGTATATTTTGATGCATGATGTGTGTACTAACCACCCTAGAATGATTGTGTGGTCTAACCTAGTGATATGGGCCGACTCGGAGATGAGTATTGTTTGGTTAGTGACTCGTAGAAAGAGTCATTTCTCGAAATAACGAAAACGTGGAAACACACGAAAGCTAACGAACCAAGAAATGTTAATGCAAACCTATGAACTCACTAGAACGTGAGAGATTGGTACGGGATTAGTAACCTCCCGATAACGGTAAGAGAACCGAATCGAAATAATCCATAAATCAAATAGTTGTGGAAGTATGTAACAAACCTCTACTCGGAGGATAATGATAGTTCAAAGATATGAACCGCGGAAAGTAGTAAACGATTGATAAGGGACCACCAAACTCCCTTAGAAAGATAGTCGACCCAGAATATGAGGATCCGACCAAGTATGAGAAAATGTCCCAAACATAAAAGTATTCAAAACATTGGGGAAACCCTTAAATCAGAGAATACTAAAAATGGAAATAATTCCCTATGCTATTAGAGGATATCGAGAGAGATACTTCTAGGCTAATCCTTGAGATTGTAATGTAACTCCGAGAGAGGAGTATTTTGGGAATTTGAGTAGTCCAGTAGAGAAACGGACGTTTGGGTATTTGGGGAGCTAAGTGTATAGTTCCGGTTGATAGTCGAACCTTCCCACTATGCTAGACCCAGAGTAGGGTCGAAATCGGGGAAGTAAGACTTATATTTGAAAGCCCGGTGGCGAGTCTTGTGTATGACTCTACTCGGAGTTCATGGGTAATGACTTAAAAGATATCCAGTTGAGTACGAAATTGAGAATTAAGTATGAAACCGAGAATTGAGAATTTAGTATGCAATTGAGAATTAGTATTGAAATTGAGAATCGAGAAGTTAGTTTCGAGAGTAGAGAATTAAGGATGGAGAGTCGAGATAAAGACATGAAGTATCTGTGAACCTAAGAGAGATCGAGTATGAGTATTCCAAGAGAATGGGAGAATAACGAATAAAATGACTAAGGCATTAGTGAGGTAAAACCCGCAAGGCCTAAGAGTAAGTTGAAACTACTAACAATCTTGTTTTGTTAGTTGTTATTGTATTCATTGCTGAATACCTGTGTATGTGAGCATGTTTATTGAATTAAAATGAATCTCATGTTCTCGACCAAAGTAGTCTGTGTACCCCCGTTAGCACGCGGGGTATGCGAATTTCATACCCGCAATTGCTGAGCCCACTAGTGCAGAAAATGTTTTTAACGGTTATTTTGCCTATATACCACAGTTAGAAACCGTGGTATATAATTTCGTCGCATATCGAAAATCACTATAAACCACGGTTTGAAACCATCGTTTAAAAGCGAGATTATAAACCACAGTTGTCTTACAACTGTCGTTTAAAGCCGTTTCCTGTCGCGGTCAGACCGATTTTATACGACGGTTCGGGCTCTATAACCGTGGTATATAGTGCTTTTATACAACGGTTTGGATATTAACCGTGGTATAAAACATACATTATACGACGGTTTTTTAATAAACCGTGGTTTATAACGTCGTTCCATTGAGTTTTAAACCACGGTTTTTACTTAACCGTGGTTTTGTTTTCTTTTTTTTTTTAGTTTTTTTTTTGTTTTTTTAGCCTCTACCATGTGTTTTCCAACACATCCCAATTTACAATCACATATACAACCTGTACAAGGCATCCAACTGGTATTGCCCTTTGGTAACCAACCACACTATATATGACCATAAACTAAGTTGCCAATTTGAATTGCAACATCAAAAACGAATTGCATGCAAACAAACCCATTCAAACTTTCAAAAATAAGAGAGAGTTGAACTTTACAAAACTTTGAGAGTCTACGTTGCTTCAGCACAAACAAAAGTGTAAGTCTAACTACACTAGGATAAGATCTAAGAAACGCTCAAGTAATTTCTACACCAAAACTGTGATAAATGATCTCTTACAAAGTCCAGATCCACTTTGGAATACGTGCCCCGTGCTTTTGTGAAAAAAGAAACGATCTGTCCATAAAAAGAAACTGAAATACCCCGTAATTAAAAACAGTGATTAATTAGGCTAATTATAATTTTAAAGGCTTAATTACACTTAAATAAACATGAGGGAACAAATCCCGAAGAAAACAAAGCTTTAAAACGGGTTAAAAGCATAAACGAACCTTAAAGCGCGTTTTTCGAGGAAACCGGGAAAACGTGACTTTAAGCGGGTCAAATAGACTCGTAACAATTTTGGTCAACCAAATAGTCATTAGTAGACAGTAATAAAGGTTGGAAACCAATAAAATTAATTAAACGAGAAAATTCCGGAAAACGGGTTCCGGTTAGTAAAAACTGTAACAACCGGGAAGTTGCGGGGTGAGAATGCAAATAAACAAACTTAGTGTGCCCACTTTGCAAATAAAAATAAAAATCTGAGTGTGTGTGTGTGTTAGTGGGCCGGCCAGCTCCCCCCTCCCTCACCCTCTTAATGCTTTTTTATTAGCTAAAAGACAAATGAAATAAGTAGAAAAGTAGAAAAGGAAGTGGGGCTCTCTCTCTCTTCCATCCCTCACTCCCTCACCGTACCCACCTTCTTCTTCCTTCTGATTTTTCTCCTCCTCCTGTGATGGCTATGAGGATTTGAAGAACCACACTCAACTCTATCCTTCTCTCCTCTTGTCCAAGCTCAAACCTTGTCCAAATCCACCAAAAATTGTACCTTTGAAATCCCCTCACCAATGAGAACACTCTCCTCCTTTCAAAAATCGAAAACAACCAACTTCATCTCTATGGGTGTGCTGCATTTGAAGCCTGAGTACCACCTTTTGAAGCACCTTCACCTCCTGGTCATTTTGAGGTAAAAATATTCTTGAAAACCTATCTTTTTCTAGCCCTTATTTGCAAAACGAAAATTCAAAGTAAGCCTTGCTTTGTTCCTTGCATTCCAGCCGATTTTGGCTTCTCTTTTAGGCTAGGAATCCTACTCTCTTGCTAGTCAAGAACTTCATTCATTGGTTGGAAGGTAATACTCTTTTCTAAACCCTAAAACATCTAAATCCTAGGGTTAGTTAAGGTTAAGGTGCTAAACTAGTATGGGTATGTATGGCTTGCTGTAGCATTTCCATTTCTTGAACAAAAACCGAGAACAAGAGAAGAATGAGAGAGGAAAGGAAGAGAAGGAAAAGAAAGAAAGAAAAACTAGCAAGACAAGGTAAATGCTCTTACCTTGAGTTAGTTTGTGTATTGTAGTGTAACAGTTTTTGAGTAGTAAAAATGAGTAATGTATTGAGTAATGAGTAGTAAGTGTGGAGGGTGATTTTTCGGTATGAGGGGGGTCTATCTAAATATGGTCCGACTAAAAGCCTAGATCCTAGAAATTGCCATTCTGTGGAGGGTGGAAACCCGTTATTCTGGCAACCCTCAAATACCTACTAAATCGTCCGTCTTTCCCAGAAAGCATAAGGGGAATACTAGTGAGCACTACACCCGCTCTCAATGGGCCCCACGCGGACTTATGCCTCTATAAGGCGGAAATTGACTAGAGTCGCCACCTAGTTTGACCTATGATAATTAGGAAGGAAGAGAGGGGGGTTCTAAGAACCATTGGTTGACTCTGAATGTGTTGCCTATGGATAGGGACTTATCTGATCATACCAGAGATTCTGTGTGGGTTCGCACTGGGTTACACCCCTTAGAAATGGCAACGACCATGACTTCGGATTGGTGCCCGAGGAAACCTCGGTCTCCAATTGTCGGGATTGCCTTCTTTCAAAACCTTATTGGAGAGATTCAGTTAAAGCCAAAGGATAAGATCGAATGAGGAGTGAGGAAGATTTCGAAGAGTTGAAGAATAGGCTGGTCTTGGAGTTGGTCTGGTTGAAGTGCTTTGAGAGGTTTTAATTGTTCTGAGAGATTTGAGGTCGTTTTGGGCCTTCACGGGATTAAGAGGATGATGGGAGTTTTGAGGAGTAAAAGGGCATTTTGGTCATTTTTGGTGGAGTCAAAGGGGTATTTGGTCCATTTGGCTGATATGAGGTTGTTTTTTTTTTTTTGTGTTTGCAAAGTTCGGATTTTGAAATGGTTGGGGTCTTGAGGTGTTTTGGGAAGTTGAATGTGTTGAGGTGCAATTCGGGTTTTAAGGATGGTTGGGTGTGGAAGAGAATATGTAATTTGTAGGTGTTCGGGTTTTGAAGATGTTTCAGGTTTCTGGGAGCCTTCAGGAATTGGAGATCCTATGTGACTTAGAGCTGGTTCAGAGGAGGATTGAGAAGTGTTTATCGGTCCTAGAGCTCTATTGGAAATGTTGGATTTGTTTATTCAGAATTGTCTCTCTTAAAGTTTTTAAAACCGAAAAATCAATCTTTGTTATAAAAGGGCGGATAATCCCAAGGGATTACCCTATGTACCCCCTCGAACACGACACTTAATTAATGGTAAGCGCCGAGGCTCGAAAGATGGGGCAATGTTTATGTCGAAAAATAAGATTCAGAGAGAAACACCATGAATAAGATGTTCTCGGTCGAACCCTAATAACGTCTCTAACCCCCGGGTTTTAAAACATTAAAAACCGAAAACATTGAAATCGAGCGGAAGGGAGTTAGACGATTCTAAAATCCCGGCTGCAACTAGGAAGGTCGTTACTTCCCTAGCACCCCGCCTTGTAAAAAACTAGGCTGCAATTAGGGGAGGTTTGTCACCCTAATGCCCCGCCTAAAGAGATCCAGACTGCGACAAGGGAGGTTATGACCCCAATGCCCCGCCTCGGATTTTTATTTTGGGAAGGGAGACAAGCGATGATCTAACCATGGATGAAATGTTTTGAAGAGGTTAGACATTTCTTGCTCCCTGAAAACGGTTTAGTTTTGAGTTTGAAAACTGAGTTGGAAAACTTTTGAAAGTTGTTCGGAATCCTCGATTAAGAAACGCTGATTTTGAGAAATGTTTTTAGGAGAAAACTTTCTGTATATGTGAGAAGAACTTTCTGCATTTGAGAAGAGTTTTCTGTGATGTGAGAAGAGTTTTTCCTTTAAAATTTCACCAAATAGTTTCTTTGAAAACTTGATGAAACTTGAATAAAATGATGGTTTGAAATTCTTTTTGGGTTTTTTGATTTTTAAAACGAATTTACAAGTCGGGTTTGAGCTGGATTGAATTGGTTGAATTGAATCGGATTGAATTGAAAGATGAGATGGTTTGGACTGAATGGAATTGGATTGAATCGAGTTTAGTCCACTCCTGAATTGAACTTGGGCTGGGTCGAAAACTTGGGTCAAGGTCAATGCTTTGGTCAAGGTGGTCAAAAGTCAAAGTCATGGTTCAAGTGGTCAAGAAGTCAAAGTTAGGTTTCAGGTTAAAGTTTGGGTCAAGGCCTGGAACTTGGATTATTTTCTGTGGACTTGAGTTATTTTTGTGAACTTGGATGGGATTGAAGTTGGATAATATTTCATGGGTGAGTTTTTTTTTTGGATGGAGTGAGGATTTGATTTGGATTGGACCTGAAGTGTTGGGCTAAAAGGTTGATTTGTGGACTTGGGTCATATTTTGGATCATGGGCCGCGGGCTTTGGACTTGGGTCTTGGATTTGGACTGTGGACCGTGGGCTTTTAGGTTTGGATACTGGGGCTGGGCTTTTGGGCTTGGATTATGGGCCGTGGGCTTTTAGGTTTGGATACTGGGCTGGGCTTTTGGGCTTGGATTATGGGCCGTTGGCTTTTGGGCTTGGATTATGGGCTTTGGACCAAGGTTTGGACTTGGGCTGAGATGATTTGGTCCGAGATGGTTTGGGCCGGGTCGAATATGTAATTGGGTCGTGGGTTTTGAATTTCGGGCCATGGATTTCGAGATTTGGGCCATGGGTTTGGGTTCGGGGCGAGATGGTTTTGGCTTCAAGTTTGAATTGGACTTAATGGGCCGGGTCAAGGCAATTAGGCCAGGCGTAGACTTGGGCCGAGATGGTTTGGGCCGAGAGGGTTTAGGCCAAGGTTGGACTTAGGCCAGGTTGAATGGGTGATTGGGCCAAATTTTGGAGTTTTGGGCCACAGGTTTGGAAAGATGATCAAAGTTAAAGTGGAAAAAGAAGATCGATAATAAGAAAAATTAGAGAGAGAATTTGAATTTCCATTGGATAGAAAACTTTAAAGAGATGGGCCGGATCCTTAATTTAAAGGAGAATTTGAATATGATGACTCATGTACTCATTTTTTTTGGATCCAACTGGATGTACAATTTTATCTTAATAAAGGGATGGTTTGGAAAGTCTTATTATAGAAAGGGTTGTTCCCACCGTCCGGACTCTACGGCCCGTTTGAGTGAGACAAGCCCTTGATCCTAAAAGCTTTTCTAGAGTGGGCCTCAAAGGTCCACCAACAGAGGTCATCCTAATGGGATGTCTAGGGCCACCTGTCCTAGCCCGGTTTGGCTAGTCATGGGCTGAATGCGAAAAGGATTAAATTTGGGCTGATGTTTATGCAAGCCCAAACAGAACCAGTCCATGGCAAGGAAAATGAATCAACCAAATAACGAACAGATAGCTGTGAACTTCAGAGATTAAATAAATGAACAACACGCATGGGTATGGATTTCAAAAGCCGTCAGAATCACAGATATGCGTAAGAATGAATTTCAGAACATGTCTAAGTAAAGCAAATTATATACATGTAGACATGAATTCCAAAAACTTAGGTTTACACATCTAAAGGGAGTTTCAGAAGCGGTATGAGTAATATACACATGAAAACAATCCTAAAGTTGTCTAGATGTCAAACTCAGGTTTTATAATTCTAAACTGCTCTAGCGCTCCAAAGCGAAACAACAGTGGGTCTGAATGTAGGGTTGCTAACCGGTTGTTACCTTTCCCTATTATTTATCTTTCAGTGGCCATACAAAGGTAAGTACACAGTGAACAGTTATACAATCTAGCATGAATTCTGAAATGACTAATAACTTACAGCAAGGCTTAATCAAGTCTAACAGTCCTGCCTAAAAAAAAAACATGCTCGGTGGATCCTAATGTGGGGTTACTAGCCATTTTTGAAATTTCCCTCAGAATTGCCATGTCATTGCTTTTTATCAGTCAGTTCATCAACTCATTATTTTTTTTTTATCAGACCATAAGTTCTAAGATTCATCCACTTCTCTAACCTTTTACACACAGAGAGTAATGAAATGAGTTGGAACTGAAACAACAAACCAAACCACAGCTAATAAGCTGTACCCAAACATCAGGGACCCAACATGATCACTTTTAATCAGTCTATCACCAAGCTAGAACGAAACAGATAGAGGGAACATCAATATATACATCTTGAACCAGAAAAACAATGCGCATCCATGGACACAAACCAAACAGACAAAATAGAACTGAGGTTAAGAGTTTGTGTAGCAGATGGGAGATAATCACACGTTTTTCCTGTAGGAGAAACCGAACAAGCAACACAAAGACAAAACAATAAGCATTTTAGGGCAGTTCATCAAACAAACATTTGAGTAGGTCAAAGCAAGGGAAATCAGTTAATGGGTGATAGAAGCTGGACATAATGCGATATTTCAAACCCAGAGAATGGCTCCTCCTATGTCGTTTCAGTCATCGGTGGGCTTTCGACTTGAGAGTGTCAAATGAACATTACCCATCCTGTTCGAACACCAAACTAACAGGCAAAACACTTGCAGTAAATTCAAGGTAAGGATCAAGTATTGTCATCTTGTTAACAACGGCAGGTATCCTTCAGAACAAGTCTCAGCGGGAATCCAGATCTCCCGAAGAGTAATTCAACGGCATGAAAGAGGTATTAACAGGGAGCGAATGTGAATAGATATAACGTATGAGTCTCACTGCCTGTTCGACTGTAACAAAAGTGGCTCCACATTGAATGTTTACTCACTAACGAACCGGGCTAGCAAACTGGTACGAATTTGGACTCGATATTCTGTCCGTGAACTTCTATGTTCATAACAGATCGGGTACTCATCCAAAAGAGCGTTCAAAGTAGAGGAGATGAGACGAGAGTGAGAAATAATAGAAAAAAAACGAATGGAGTAAAGGACGATGGTCTATGTTTGAGGATTGCCTCCAAAACCATACCCGCTTCTCCCATAATTGTTCTGGGCACAGAGTTTTTGCTTTGCTGAAGAAACAAAACTAAAGGTAAACGAAACGTTTTGTAGAACCAGAGGCATGCGAAACAGGCATTCGAAGCTCTGGTTCCCAAAATCTCGAAGAACAAGCAAGGGGAATCAAACTGATTCTTCTAACCATCATCCCATTTTTCTTTCAAACATGGAACCGTAATCCCATAGCACGAAAACCAAAAGCGAATTTGCAAAGAAAATGAGAAAGAAAGAAAATGGAATCGGAACAGAAAAACGACGATCAAGAGTATATACGTGTGAAAACGAAAGAGCAACTTAATTGAAAGTTCTTCTGTAATGGGGCTCAAAATCGAGAGCGAAGAAGCCAACATGGGTAACGAAGTAAGTAGGAAGAAGAACATGATGAGAATCCTTTGCATGAAGAAGATAAATGCAACTTACTCTACTCCCCAATTATCACAGTAATGGATGGGCGTTTAAACTCCGGCGAAGGACAGTCGGAAAGGGGATGAAGAAATTTTCTGGGTATTGTGTTCACTGGTCCGAGTTTTGCAAAGAAGAAAGAAAAGGATATTGACAAGTTTCTGGGTTGATGTTTTTGAACTCGGGAGCAGTAAAATAAGGAATCAGATCGACAAAAGGAATTAGAATATGGGGATTGGTGTCTGCTGATTAGAAGAATGTGGTGCCCTGTAGGGTTTTTTGGGGGAGTTTTATAATAGCAGACAGATGGCATACTAGGGTTTTTGTTTGAAGAATGGGCTTTTCTAATTGACTCTTATTTGGGGTAGCTGACATATATGGGCCTCATTTGGAGGCAAAACCGGACCAGAACGAGACTTGGGCCGCGTTTGGGGTTGATTCCCGGCGCCAATCACAAAAACTAGAGCAACATGCTCTTAGCTGGGTTCGAACCCGAGTTTCTCGCCTCGTCCAAGTGTGCGCCTACCGTCTCTGCTGCTGCGGAATTTGGTGGTTATACAGAAGACACAGCTTTTAACCCATAATGCGAGTTAGAAGAAAGAAATAAACAAAAGGAGAGCAGAGCGCTCATGCTAGGATTCGAACTCCAGACCAAAGGCATCCCTAAGGAGTACTCTAACCAGTTGTGCCAATTCAGAACTCAGTATACAAATGACAGAAATAGTACGAAAGCCCTAATTAGAACTAGATACTCTCAAAAATGCTAGCATATGTACATAAAATAAAATGAAAGAAAATACCTCACATAAAATGAACAAAAATAGCGACGATAAAACAATGGAAAAACAAAAAAGGGGAATAATAAATAATAAAAGGTAATAATAACAGTAATAAAAGTAGAGATCAGTCAAGTACATAAAATAATATAAGGTGATAATAAAACAGTGAAAAGTTTTAAAACAAAAGCAACAAAATAAGTATACAAAATGAAGTCAGTTAAAAACAGATTACTACAAAAAGCTCGTGCTCCTTTTCCATAAGAATGTGAGGTTTAAATGTCGGTAAAAGGAAATTCCTTTGGTCGAAAACGGGGACGACCGCCTTGTTTCTAGAAGCATGTTTATTTTTGTATTTTTGTTTCAATATAAACGGGTGAGAATTTTTGGTGTCTACAGATGGCTCCCCTTGATTCAAATTTGCAGGACCTTGCAGAATTGGATCAAGGTTGACGGGGCGCCAAAAATTCTTACTGCGGTTTAGCGGTGCATCGGGATGCGATCGTGAGTGTGTGAATACAATTGGAAGCACGAGGACTTATGACGAGCCTCAGTTAGACCTCTTGACATCTAACCCTAGGACTTATGACGGGCCTAGAATGCGATTGAAAGTACGAGGACTTAGGAGTGCCTCAACTAGACCTCTTGATATCTAGCTATAGGACTTATGACGAGCCTATAATACCAACAACCCGATTTGATTTAAGGTGCACGAGGGCTTAGGAGTGCCTCAACTGGACCTCTTGATATCCAGTCCTAGGGCTTATGACGGGCCTAGAATGCGATTGAAAGTACGAGGACTTAGGAGTGCCTCAACTAGACCTCTTGATATCTAGCTATAGGACTTATGACAAGCCTATAATACCAACAACCTGATTTGATTTAAGGTGCACGAGTGCTTAGGATTGCCTCAACTGGACCACTTGATATCCAGTCCTAGGGCTTATGACGGGCCTAGAATGCGATTTGAAAGTACGAGGACTTAGGAGTGCCTCAACTAGACCTCTTGATATCTAGCTATAGGACTTATGACGAGCCTATAATACCAACAACCTGATTTGATTTAAGGTGCACGAGGGCTTAGGAGTGCCTCAACTGGACCTCTTGATATCCAGTCCTAGGGCTTATGACGGGCCTAGAATGCGATTGAAAGTACGAGGACTTAGGAGTGCCTTAACTAGACCTCTTGATATCTAGCTATAGGACTTATGATGAGCCTATAATACTTTGATGGAGTTATACGAAACCCGTTGCGGTGAAAGGGTGATCTGAATTCAAATTTAGTTGCATGTTGATTTGGGGTCGGACGTTCTCTGATGGGTCCTTCGATCCTCAACGAAGGATTTGAGATTGGAAAAATTTTCTCTTGTGTTGTCTCCCTTAACCGCATGAATGTTCGGGATGGTGGGATCGGGTGATTCCGATATATACGGTTGGACGATCTGACATGACTTTTTGGGGACCGTGGTGGTCAAGTGCGATCTTTGTGATCTCGGAGAGGGCTTCGGTCGACGACTCTGGTAGTTTGACGGCGACCTTGGTGTTGCGCCAGGATGGCTCCGGCGTTCTCTGAGATGGCTCCGGTTTGATCTATGACCTCCTTGTGAGCAACGACTCTATAATGGTTGATGGGTTCAGTTTTGATATGATCTGGGGGCTCCGGTATGATCGGATGGCTCTAGTTTGATCTGTGACTCCCTTATGAGCAACGACTCTGGGATGGTTGATGGATTCGGGTTTGATATGATCTAAGGGCTCCGGTATGATCGGATGGCTCCATTGCGATTGGGTGGCTCCCTATACGGCCCTCAGATGACTCCGGTGTGGCCCCGGGATGATTTTCTTGATTGAGGCGAACTCCTCCATAGAGTGATGGCAATGACCTCGTGGTTCGAGGGGAGAGGGTTTTTATTTGGGACGGGGTCGCACCCTGAGAGGGTTGCCTACGTACTAAACTCCCTGTTGAGATCAGACCTTACATAGTTCATAATATTTTGGCGAGTGAGGAGTTTGGTGGTGAGGAGGGATGTCTTGCGGGGCATTTCTTTGAACGGTGCCCGAAGACTTTTGGTCCTTTGCTTTGATGACGGTGCAGTCTCCGAGAGTTGTTGTCGTGCCAGTTGGTGAAGGAGACAGGCTCTGTGCTGTGGCTTCCCCTTCTAAAAGAGCATACTCATTTTTCTCTTTCCGGGGTGTAGGATATTATGTCCGAACCGATGGATGCAAATCTATTCTACATGCATTTTTTTTAATTGGATATGATCAAATGCAAAGAGGATGTCGTGTCAAGGTGAGCTCAGCCAAGAATTCTAGTTAAGTCAGATTAGTCATTTCTGAGCCACTTCTTTCTTGAAAAATCTTCACAAAAGAGGTCTCTCGGGATCTCTTATAGCTTTCCGTTTCCTTTCTTAAGGTCAGTTAGGCTTTCTTTAATCGGGGTGATGAACACTCGTTTTTTTTTCTCTACCTTCCTGATCTCTTTGACACTCATTTGTGCACGATTGTATTGACAAGATCGGATGCGTTGTGGCCTCTCATGTTTCAAATTTGGTACTTTTCGAATCAAGCAAATACCATCTCTAAGTCGGAGGTCTTTTGATGGGTTATAACGGGGATGCAGGGTATGTCAAATGGGACTGGAGGATTTGTTTGAGGATTGTGGAGCTTTGGTGCAATGGAGGATATGCTTCACCTTTGCCATGGATGGAGTGATTTTGGACTCCTTTCGCATTTGTGCAGATTATTATGTGCTCTCATTTTTGATTTGCTACTTTCTTTGAGTAGTCTATTTGCATTTCTTCGTGTTTGACATTTCTGGTCTCATCTATTTATCACGTGTGAGGCATTGAGTGGTGTGAGACTTTCATTTCCTCTCTTTGCTATTTTGAGCGTTTTGTGCTCCGCTTCTCTCGTTTTTATCCTCTTTGGGTATCTCTTTCAAGCTTTCCTCCATGCTTTTAATGGTGGGGAAGGGACCATGGCTCCAGCTCTTTTATCCTCTTTCACAGGGGTGAATGGTTGCGTGATGTGGGGTGGTATATTGTGGAGCTGTTTTTCGAAAAGATTCTCAATGAAAGGCTCAGCAGGGTTCACTAAGGGATCGTTTTCAAGGTCAATAAGACTTTTGGCCTTGTGGAGGTTTTATTCGATCCTAGGTGCCTCGTCATCCCGATTGACAAATAATTGCTTCCTCTACTATTCTCAAATTTTGACATGAATGGTAACGCGCTTTTCTCATCAATATTTAGTTCCGTGAAGGGAGATCCTCACATGGTGCTTTGAAATTTAAATGCATCAAGCGCTCTGGGTTTTGCATGCTCTGTGTTTCTCTCATGCACTCAACTCTCACGGGAGGTTAGAGATCCTTTCAAGACCTCTTCGGGGAAAATGATACAAGAATTCGGTGGCCTTTGATGACTTATGTGACTTTCCTAGAATTAAAGATCGAGATGCACCTCGTCACTAGGGATATGCAAATGCAAATGCAATTAAGCTAAACCTAGTGCAGATGATAATGATAACTTTTGTGTGGATGCATTTTTTGTGGATGCATTTTTTTTGTATGGATGCGTTTTTTTTATGGATGCATTTTTTTGGATTTTTGAATGAATGCATGTGTTTTTTTTTTTTTTTATGACAGTTTAGACATAATACCGTTTCAGTCGGTCAAGATTGACAAGGCTTTGAAATTCTTCTCCATCCGAATCTGTTAGTAATACAGCACCATGAGGGGTTATCTCTTTGACCAGATAAGGGCCCACCCAGTTCGGTCTAAACTTCCCTCGTGGGTCTGGCAAGTCCTTTCTTAGCTCTTTTAGGACGAGGTCGCCCACTTGGATGTTTCGTTCTCTGACCCTTTTGTTGAATGCTCTAGCCATTCTCTTCTGATAACCCTGGATGTGATATAATGCCTGTAGGCGTTTCTCATCAAGAAGAGCAAGACTGTCATAGCGCTGTTGTAACCAGTCACTTTCAGCAATTTTCAGTTCGTTAGTGACCCGAA
The DNA here is from genome assembly GCA_023374045.1 of Limonium bicolor. NCBI lineage: Eukaryota > Viridiplantae > Streptophyta > Magnoliopsida > Caryophyllales > Plumbaginaceae > Limonium > Limonium bicolor. The sequence goes on from CM041777.1 coordinate 458,035,735, forward strand.
GAGTTGGAATTTCAAGTTCGATTGGCAAGACACATTTTGACCCATACACCAAGGAATACGGGGTGGCTCCGGTTGCAGTTCTGACAGTAGTCGGTAACCCCAGAGAGCGTAGTGTAGCTTTTCTGGCCAATCTCTGTACGTTTCGACCATTTTTGACAGTGCACTCTTCACGGCTTTGTTGGCGGCTTCGACCGCTCCATTGGTCTGAGGTCTGTATGGGGATGATCTATGGTAATAGATGTTGTATTTTTCCATGATCCGGATAGTGTCTCCGTCAAATTGGGGACCGTTGTCTGATACGAACTCTGATGGAATCCCGTATCGGCATATGATGTCTCGCTCGATGAACTGGGCAACTTGCTTTGATCCGATGTTAGCGAACGACCGTGCCTCTACCCATTTGCTGAAATAGTCTATCGCTACAAGGATTTAGCGGTGTCCATTTGAAGCTTTGGGGTGGATTTCTCCAATGAAGTCGATTCCCTATATAGAGAACGACCAAGGAGCCGCCATGGCTGTCAGGGGTAGAGGAGGCAGGTGTTACAAGTTAGCATGGGTCTGACACTTGGCGCACTTTTTCATGAATTCATGACAATCGGCTTCCATTGTTGTCCAGTAGTACCCTAGTCTAAGGATTTTCCGGGATAGGGAATGTCCTCCAGCATGGGTCCCGCATACTCCCTCGTGGACATCCTCGATGATCTTATCATCCTCTTTTCGGGTCACACACAAGTGTTGGACTCCATTCGGCATTCTCTTATAGACCCTGGTCCCGCAGATCACATATTGATTTGACATTCTCCTCAGAGCAATGCGGTCCTGCTTAGTGGCTTCTGGCGGATACTCCCCTTTCCTAAGGAAATTCTCGATGTCCACAAACCACTCATCCTCGACTTCTCCTGTCTCGATGGCTCCAATCTCAAACGAGGGTGTGTTAGTCATGGTTATCCACAAGGCGAAGTATAATGAACCGTTCGGTACTTGGACCACTGAAGCCAAGGAGGCTAAAGAGTCGGCAAAGATGTTCTGGCTCCGGTTCACGTGCTTGAAAGCCACACTTCGAAAACATGTGATCAAGTATGAAAGGTAGTCATGGTAGGGGATCAATCGTTGTTCTCTGATCTCCCAAGTCTGATTGACTTGCAAAATAACGAGATTAGAATCACCAAAGACCTCCAACTCCTTCACTTGCAATTCTAACGCCATCTCGAGCCCCAGGATGCAGGCTTCATATTCGGCCATGTTATTAGTGACCGGGTAATTGATTTTTACCGCGGCTGGGAGCAGATCTCCCTCAGGATGGATCAACAAGATCCCGGCCCCTTTACCCTTATGGTTGATGGCACCATCAAAGTATAACCTCCAGCAGGTTTTTTGTAATGTCATGATTTGTTCGTCTGGGAAGTCGTCATTGCTGAAGAACTCGGATGCTACCGGGCATTCTGCTAGGTGTTCGGCTATGGCACTCCCTTTAATTGACTTTTGAATTTGGAAAGTGATATCGAACTCCGACAACAGTATGGACCATCTGGATAAGCGACCGTCGAGAATTGGCTTTTCCAGCAGGTACTTTATAGGGTTCATGCGTGCGATCAGATGAACCTCTTGCCCTAACAAGTAGTGCCTTAGCTTCTTCGTAGCCCAGACTAAAGCAGCACAAAATTTGTGGATGTCAGAGTGATAAGCCGCTGATTTATCATATTTTATGCATTAGATTTAATATTATATTTATCTAAATCAAGTTATATATGTATTATTTATGCATATTATGTGTTAAAATATATTATTTGTACAGTCTTATGTTTTTGTGAGTTTTCTGTGCAAGGAATGATTTTCTAGGCAAAAGTTTAGTTGGAGCCGGACTCCATGCCGGGTTGTTTCTGCACGGCATAAGCACAGAACTGAAAAGAGGCCTTACCGGACCTAATGCCGGGTAGATTCCATCCGGCATAAGTAAAGAGTCGCCACGGTTGACCAAGCGATAGCAGTTATTGACCGTTGGTGAAAAGGATGCTGCCGGGTGTGATGCCGGGTATCTTTTACCCGGCATATGCACTATTTCACACGGAATTGACGGTTTTGACCGTTAACAGTTGGGCGCATTTATCACGTGTGCCGGCTACTGGGGATCCGGCACGACGCCCGACAACGACACATTTGATGCCTATAAATAGGCTGAGGAAGGCAACAATTTGACACATTCCAACATACATTTACACTCCATCCACGTCCTTATTTCCGCCACATTCCATCTGTTGGTGTCCAAGGCATTTCTACGGATCCATCCACAAGAAGAAGAGAAGATTTCCTTTTTCGGGTTGAGGCTATGTTCAATCTCCTTATCCCTTATGTATTTCTTCCTTATTTGAGTGGATGGTGAAGTAGAGATCCTTGATAGGCTTTGGCTAGGGATGAATTCCTTCTATGTAAACAATATGATTATTTCAATACAAATTCAAGCGTTCATTAAGATTTTGGTTCTTAGTGCAAGTGAATTAGTTGATCACTCGTTCTCTTTATGCAAATTCTACTTGAGGGGGAATTTCCCAAGAGTAGGATAGGTTAGACAAATCTTAGTGGTCTTTGATGTTTTCATCTATAATTTAGGGTTAGCATTAAAGATTGCGAGTTAATCCATCTTCCCCCATCTCCTTGTTCATTTCGTGGCATGACATATGCTCGATTTGTTAATGGGTTTTGAGTTTCTTGTTCGACGCAAGAGAATGGTTTTCACCATATGAATGTGCCGGATGCACTGCCGGGTGCTTCCTGTCCGGCACATTCAAGAATTTGAATATGTCGTGCATCTGGTGTCCGGCAGGACATCCGGCGCAATCATGTTGGTTGGTTAAGTTCGTGTCTTGAAGTTGCATTGCATGATCATGTTGGTACTTAGGGTGGTTTAGTCTTGAACCTCACATTTAGATAGGTTTTAGTTAAATTATGGTGTCATTTACTTTCCCCCCTCATTATTATAGAATAGGCTTTTGCCCGGATTAGGACTAATTTTCTATAAGTCCCTTGGGTACGATTCTCCTGGTCGTAATATATTTACACTATACTCCGACCGGGTTTTTATTTGCTACCCATAGTAGAGTTGTAGGATTAGTTATTATATTATTTTATTCTTTTGTATATATTTTTATCCTAACAATTTCTCGTTTAGCAAATTGGTGTCGTTGCCGGGGACTTGGAATTAGTCCAAGTCCTAAATTCGGTAATACGCCCTATTCTTTATTCGTTATTTTTTTTTGATTCCTTGATTTAAATTTGTACATATTTTAGTTCGGTTGAATATGCCGGGTGCCAGGCCGGATATCTTGTACCCGGCACATTCAACATTTTTCCTTTAATTCTGTTGTTTTTGTTCGCTAAGTTGAGTATGCCGTGCAACAGGCCGGATAAAACACGTCCGGCATCATGGAAGAAGTCTTAAGCCGGACGGGATTCATCCGGCGCACAATCCGGCATTTAATCTCAACTTTTATTTTTGCATTTTTTTTCCTTTTTCGAATCTTTGATTTATCTATAAATATTCCCTTCCTTTTCTTTTTTAAGTTTGAACACGCCGGGTAATATGCCGGGTAAATCCAACCCGGCATTAGTGGAGGAAGTCCACTGCCGGATACGCAATGCTCGGCACCATGTCCGGCACGTTCAAGATTTTTTTTTTATTTTATTTATTTTTCGTTAAGTGTTAAAGTTCTTTATAATTTCTCTTTGTTTTCTTTACTCCCTCATAATACTCCCGATTCGTTGATCCTCTTATTTTTGCTTTCGTATTGATTAGGCCGGGCTTGGCGCCGGGTAAATATAACCCGGCATGTATGGAGGAAGTCCAATGCCGGGTAGCCTACACCCGGCATGATGCCCGACATTTGTTTTTTTTGCTTTGTAAATTTTATTATTTACCTTGTCTTTATTTTTAGGATCAATTTTTTAAATTATTATTAGTTTAAATTCTTTTATGTATTTAATATTATTATTATTTTATTATTATTATTTATTTTTTACAAAACATTATATTGTTTGTGTGTTACTCCTCCAAAGAAAATCAGGTGAATGCACTTCAAGCACACTCCCTACACAAATAATCAAATACCGCAGTCGAATGGCAATAACCTTCCCTCCTTAGCAGGCGAATGTGGAAAATTGCACGACCACACGCCCAATGCTCCGAATTGCCAGATTTTATACCACCTAAGGAAGCGGAACTTGCAGAAACATCGATCATTCGCATGGAGCATAGGTCGATGCAGTTGCAAATACAACAACTTTTTGCTCAACTATGACCACTTGGTCAACTCCCGTCTCCAGCACTAAATTGATCAACGGGAGTATGCGAGATCGATCTTCGTTTCTATCGAGATCTCTGATCACTCGGCCAAGTAGCCGAAGGCTAAGTGTAGGGCAGCCCCACGCATCTGGTCTTCTTTCACCGTAGGGGAGTCACTTCCTTTCCTTATTTCTTTATTTTTCTTTTGAACACTAGGGACAGTGTTCCTGCCAAGTGTAGGGCAGGGTCCCCCCTTAAAAAAATATTTTTATTTTAAATATATATATATATATAGAAAATAAATCACTAGTATATTTGATATAATAAGTTTAAAGTTTATCAATGTTTACTAAACTTTTTGCATGTTTTTGATTGAGATGAGATTAGGAATGAATAAATGCTTGTTCTCTCAAGGGTAAGCTTTTAATGACTTGTAGATTCCGTTTTTAACTTTTTGATTCTCTTTTAACATGAGTATATGATCTTTATCCTAATCTTTCCTTTATGTACTTCTGGGTATTATTTTCAAACTGTGGAAAGTCTTTTGGGTGAAAATCTTAAAAAGGGTTTTTGTGAAAAAAAGAAAAGAAGAAGAAAAAAAAGAAAGAAAAAAAAATCTTCTTCCAAAGGAAAGCATTATATCCTTGAGGTTGCAAAAAGTCCTCAGAATAAAAGCAAGAAACGAGAGTTTTCCTTTTATTTTTCTCCTAAATTCCCGTTCTTCAATGCAGAAAAAATTCATGGTTGATTCAGAAACCCTTGCAAAATAGGGCTAATAATAAAAACCAATGATGAGAGTCTTGGCCACATTCAGAAACTCTTGAAAAATAGAGCTGAATGATGGAAACCGGAAAAAGGAGGTTTACAAAAATCCCTAACGCAAAATAGCCCGAAGGTTTTTGATCGGTTTTGAAAATTCCTTATACCCATTAGTATGTTTGATGGATAAGGTAGATTAAGTGATACTTGTGAAATAGGTCAGAGAGTTGAGAATATTATCTTATTGTCATTCGAGAGTTTATCTGTTTTGTGCATAAGTAATTAGTCCTTCTAATCTTGTTTTGCTTGAGGACTAGCAAAAGGTAAGTGTAGGGCCTTGATAAGCCGCTGATTATCATATATTTATGCATTAGATTTAATATTATATTTATCTAAATAAAGTTATATATGTGTTATTTATCCTTATTATGTGTTAAAATATATATTTGTACAGTCTTATGTTTTTGTGAGTTTTGTGCAAGGAATGATTTTTAGGCAAAATTTCAGTTGGAGCCGGACTCCATGCCGGGTTTGTTTCTGCACGGCATAAGCACAGAACTGAAAAGAGGCCTTGCCGGACCTAATGCGGGTAGATTCCATCCGGCATAAGTAAAGAGTCGCCACGGTTGACCAAGCGATAGCAGTTATTGACGTTGGTGAAAAGGATGCTGCCGGGTGTGATGCCGGGATCTTCTACCCGGCATATGCACTGTTTCGCACGGAATTGACGGTTTCGACGTTAACAGTTGGGCGATTTATCAGTGGCCGCTACTGGGGATCCGGCACGACGCCCGGAACGACACATTTGATGCCTATAAATAGGCCGAGGAAGGCAACAATTTGACACATTCCAACATACATTTACACTCCATCCACGTCCTTATTTCCGCCACATTCCATCTGTTGGTGTCCAAGGCATTTCTACGGATCCATCCACAAGAAGAAAGAGAAAAATTTCCTTTTCGGGTTGAGGCTATGTTCAATCTCCTTATCCCTTATGTATTTCTTCCTTATTTGAGTGGATGGTGAAGTAGAGATCCTTGTTAGGCTTTGGCTAGGGATGAATTCCTTCTATGTAAACAATATGATTATTTCAATACAAATTCAAGCGTTCATTAAGATTCTGGTTCTTAGTGCAAGTGAATTAGTTGATCACTCGTTCTCTTTATGCAAATTCTACTTAAGGGGGAATTTCCCAAGAGTAGGATAGGTTAGACAAAGCTTAGTGGTCTTTGATGTTTTCATCGATAATTTAGGGTTAGCATTAAAGATTGCGAGTTAATCCATCTTCCCCCATCTCCTTGTTCATTTCGTGGCATGACATATGCTCGATTTGTTAATGGGTTTTAAGTTTCTTGTTCGACGCAAGAGAATGGTTTTCACCATATGAACGTGCCGGATGCACTGCCGGGTGCTTCCTGTCCGGCACATTCAAGAATTTGAATATGCCGTGCATCTGGTGTCCGGCAGGACATCCGGCGCAATCATGTTGGTTGGTTAAGTTTGTGTCTTGAAGTTGCATTGCATGATCATGTTGGTACTTAGGGTGGTTAGTCCTGAACCTCGCATTTAGATAGGTTTTAGTTAAATTATGGTGTCACTTACTTTCCCCCCTCATTATTATAGAATAGGCTTTTGCCCGGATTAGGACTAATTTTCTATAAGTCCCTTGGGTACGATTCTCCTGGTCGTAATATATTTACACTATACTCCGACCGGGTTTTTATTTGCTACCCATAGTAGAGTTGTAGGATTAGTTATTATTTTATTTTATTCTTTTGTATATATTTTTATCCTAACAATTTCTCGTTTAGCAAATTGGCGTCGTTGCCGGGGACTTGGAATTAGTCCAAGTCCTAAATTCGGTAATACGCCCTATTCTTTATTCGTTATTTTTTTTTTGATTCCTTGATTTAAATTGTACATATTTTAGTTCGGTTGAATATGCCGGGTGCCAGGCCGGATATCTTGTACCCGGCACATTCAACATTTTTCCTTTAATTCTGTTGTTTTTGTTCGCTAAGTTGAGTATGCCGTGCAACAGGCCGGATAAAACACGTCCGGCATCATGGAAGAAGTCTTAAGCCGGACGGGATTCATCCGGCGCACAATCCGGCATTTATCTCAACTTTTATTTTTGCATTTTTTTCCTTTTTCGAATCTTTGATTTATCATAAATATTCCCTTCCTTTTCTTTTTTAAGTTTGAACACGCCGGGTAATATGCCGGGTAAATCCAACCCGGCATTAGTGGAGGAAGTCCACTGCCGGATACGCAATGCTCGGCACCATGTCCGGCACGTTCAAGATTTTTTTTTATTTTATTTATTTTTCGTTAAGTGTTAAAGTTCTTTATAATTTCTCTTTGTTTTCTTTACTCCCTCATAATACTCCCGATTCGTTGATCCTCTTATTTTTGCTTTCGTATTGATTAGGCCGGGCTTGGCGCCGGGTAAATATAACCCGGCATGTATGGAGGAAGTCCAATGCCGGGTAGCCTACACCCGGCATGATGCCCGACATTGTTTTTTTTGCTTTGTAAATTTTATTATTTACCTTGTCTTTAATTTTAGGATCAATTTTTTTAATTATTATTAGTTTAAATTCTTTTATGTATTTAATATTATTATTATTTTTATTATTATTATTTATTTTTTACAAAACATTATATTGTTTGTGTGTTACTCCTCCAAGAAAATCAGGTGAATGCACTTCAAGCACACTCCCTACACAAATAATCAAATACCGCCAGTCGAATGGCAATAACCTTCCCTCCTTAGCAGGCGAATGTGGAAAATTGCACGACCACACGCCCAATGCTCCGAATTGCCAGATTTTATACCACCTAAGGAAGCGGAACTTGCAGAAACATCGATCATTCGCATGGAGCATAGGTCGATGCAGTTGCAAATACAACAACTTTTGCTCAACTATGACCACTTGGTCAACTCCCGTCTCCAGCACTAAATTGATCAACGGGAGTATGCGAGATCGATCTTCGTTTCTATCGAGATCTGATCACTCGGCCAAGTAGCCGAAGGCTAAGTGTAGGGCAGCCCCACGCATCTGGTCTTCTTTCACCGCAGGGGAGTCACTTCCTTTCCTTATTTCTTTATTTTTCTTTTGAACACTAGGGACAGTGTTCCTGCCAAGTGTAGGGCAGGGTCCCCCCTTAAAAAAATATTTTTATTTTAAATATATATATATTATATAGAAAATAAATCACTAGTATATTTGATATAATAAGTTTAAAGTTTATCAATGTTTTACTAAACTTTTTGCATGTTTTTGATTGAGATGAGATTAGGAATGAATAAATGCTTGTTCTCTCAAGAGGTAAGCTTTCTAATGACTTGTAGATTCCTGTTTTTAACTTTTTGATTCTCTTTATTAACATGAGTATATGATCTTTCTCCTAATTCTTTCCTTTATGTACTTCTGGGTATTATTTTCAAACTGTGGAAAGTCTTTTGGGTGAAAATCTTAAAAAGGGTTTTTGTGAAAAAAAGAAAAGAAGAAGAAAAAAAGAAAGAAAAAAAAATCTTCTTCCAAAGGAAAAGCATTATATTCCTTGAGGTTGCAAAAAAGTGCCTCAGAATAAAAGCAAGAAACGAGAGTTTTTCCTTTTATTTTTCTCCTAAATTCCCCGTTCTTCAATGCAGAAAAAATTCATGGTTGATTCAGAAACCCTTGCAAAATAGGGCTAAATAAAAAAAACCAATGATGAGAGTCTTGGCCACATTCAGAAACTCTTGAAAAATAGAGCTGAATGATGGAAACCGGAAAAAGGAGAGTTTACAAAAATCCCTAACGCAAAATAGCCCAAAGGTTTTTGATCGGTTTTTGAAAATTCCTTATACCCATTAGTATGTTTTGATGGATAAGGTAGATTAAGTGATACTTGTGAAATAGAGTCAGAGAGTTGAGAATATTTATCTTATTGTCATTCGAGAGTTTATCTGTTTTGTGCATAAGTAATTAGTCCTTTCTAATCTTGTTTTGCTTGAGGACTAGCAAAAGGTAAGTGTAGGGCCTTGATAAGCCGCTGACTTATCATATTTTATGCATTAGATTTAATATTATATTTATCTAAATAAAGTTATATATGTGTTATTTATCCTTATTATGTGTTAAAATATATTATTTGTACAGTCTTATGTTTTTGTGAGTTTTCTGTGCAAGGAATGATTTTTAGGCAAAATTTCAGTTGGAGCCGGACTCCATGCCAGGTTGTTTCTGCACGGCATAAGCACGGAACTGAAAAGAGGCCTTGCCGGACCTAATGCCGGGTAGATTCCATCCGGCATAAGTAAAGAGTCGCCACGGTTGACCAAGCGATAGCAGTTATTGACCGTTGGTGAAAAGGATGCTGCCGGGTGTGATGCCGGGTATCTTCTACCCGGCATATGCACTGTTTCGCACGGAATTGACGGTTTCGACCGTTAACAGTTGGGCGCATTTATCACGTGTGCCGGCTACTGGGGATCCGGCACGACACCCGGCAACGACACATTTGATGCCTATAAATAGGCCGAGGAAGGCAACAATTTGACACATTCCAACATACATTTACACTCCATCCACGTCCTTATTTCCGCCACATTCCATCTGTTGGTGTCCAAGGCATTTCTACGGATCCATCCACAAGAAGAAGAGAAAATTTCCTTTTTCGGGTTGAGGCTATGTTCAATCTCCTTATCCCTTATGTATTTCTTCCTTATTTGAGTTGATGGTGAAGTAGAGATCCTTGTTAGGCTTTGGCTAGGGATGAATTCCTTCTATGTAAACAATATGATTATTTCAATACAAATTCAAGCGTTCATTAAGATTCTGGTTCTTAGTGCAAGTGAATTAGTTGATCACTCGTTCTCTTTATGCAAATTCTACTTGAGGGGAATTCCCAAGAGTAGGATAGGTTAGACAAATCTTAGTGGTCTTTGATGTTTTCATCGATAATTTAGGGTTAGCATTAAAGATTGCGAGTTAATCCATCTCCCCCCATCTCCTTGTTCATTCGTGGCATGACATATGCTCGATTTGTTAATGGGTTTTAAGTTTCTTGTTCGACGCAAGAGAATGGTTTTCACCATATGAACGTGCCGGATGCACTGCCGGGTGCTTCCTGTCCGGCACATTCAAGAATTGAATATGCCGTGCATCTGGTGTCCGGCAGGACATCCGGCGCAATCATGTTGGTTGGTTAAGTTCGTGTCTTGAAGTTGCATTGCATGATCATGTTGGTACTTAGGGTGGTTTAGTCCTGAACCTCGTAGATAGGTTTAGTTTGTTAAATTATGGTGTCATACTTTCCCCCCACATTATTATAGAATAGGCTTTTGCCCGGATTAGGACTAATTTTCTATAAGTCCCTTGGGTACGATTCTCCTGGTCGTAATATATTTACACTATACTCCGACCGGGTTTTTATTTGCTACCCGTAGTAGAGTTGTAGGATTAGTTATTATTTTATTTTATTCTTTTGTATATATTTTTATCCTAACAATTTCTCGTTTAGCACAGAGTATCGTGTTTCTGCATCAACCCATTTCTTACTGATATGGTAAATCGACTTTTCACGCGGTGGAGATCCTTGCGCTTGGGCTAGCATGGCGCCCATGGATGTTTCTCGAGCTGTCAAGTAAAGGATCATTAGCTTACCCTCCTGGGGCCGTACCAGAACCGGCGGGTTTTGTAAATAGGTTTTTATCTTTTCAAAGGCTTCCTGACACTGCTCATTCCAGACCTTAGGCGCATCTTTCTTCAACAGACGGAAGATAGGCTCACAGGTCTCGGTTAGCTGCATGATGAATCTTCTGATGTACTGAATTCTGCCTAAGAAACCTTTGATTTCTTTTTCGGTCTTCGAAGGAGGCATTTCTTGAATGGCCTTTATCTTATCTGGGTCTACCTCGATTCCGCGGGTAGTGATCATGAAGCCCAAAAGCTTTCCTCCGGTCACTCCGAATGTACATTTCTCGGGGTTTAGCTTCATTTGGTACTTCCTCATCCGATCAAAGAACTTTCTCAGGTTTATCAAATGGTCCTCCCGTTGGGCAGCTTTGACAATCATGTTGTCTACGTATACCTCTACTTCTTTATGAATCATATCATGCAACAAGGTAGTGGCAGCTCTTTGATACATGGCTCCGGCATTTTTTAAGCCAAAGGGCATGTTCACGTAGCAAAAGGTTCCCCACTGTGTAATAAAAGATGTTTTTTCTTGGTCTTCTACGGCCATCCGGATCTGATTGTAACCTGAAAACCCATCCATGAATGACAGTAGCGCATGTTGGGCAGTATTGTCAACAAGGATATCGATGTGGGGTAAGGGAAAACTGTCTTTGGGGCTGGCCTCGTTTAAGTCCCGAAAGTCAATACACACTCGCACCTTTCCATTTTTCTTTGGGACGGCTACGATGTTGGCTAGCCAATCGGGGTAATTGACGACCCGAATAAAGCCAACACGTAACAGCTTCTCAACTTTCTCTTTCACTTTCAATTAGTGCTCAGGCTTCATTCTTCTCAAACGTTGTTTCTTAGGTTTGGCATTGGGGTACAATGGTATTCGATGTTGGACAATGTCGGGATCGATCCCGGGCGTGTCTACGTAACTCCACGGAAAAACATCGACATATTCAGTTAGTAGAGAAGCCAAGTCACGTTTTTCTGTTTCACTCAAACCCAAACCGACTTGTAAGGTTTTAGGGTTATCGGGTGTTCCGATATTTATTGCTACCGTGTCTTCCACAATCTGGGTGTGGGTGGAATATTGTTCGATGGGAGGCATACTCTCCTCATCGTACTCCTCTTCTTCGGCCTCAAGATTTTGCGATGAATCAAATAGTTGAGAAGATAGAATAGACGAGAAATCCGAACGAACTGAATTTTCATTAATATCCAACGAGCTTGGAAGCTCAGAGATTGCAAGAAAATTGCCACCACTTTTACAAGTTAAAATAAGTGGTGGCGATCCATCCCTTAATCCGAATCTACTTGCATTGTCGACGCTCCTGATACAACTGTAACTACCACCATCAGTAAAACTATCACCGTCACTATCACTATCGTTATCATCGCTACTGCTAACTAGGCTAACTAAGTAAGGCTCCCGGGGAATCAGCTCTTCTTTCTTATGATAGACGACAAGACACGCCCCACGGCCATCTACCGAGGGTGCGGGGTCCTTGATGACTGGTTTGATCGTGACACTGCTCTCCGTGCATCCTCGGGCATTCCTGGTTGCATCCCTTGTCGCCATGGTCTTCAAGGCATGAGTAGAGGGGAAGTAAAGTGGTCGACCAGCTCTCCCACTCCATTGTCTCCTGACTTCTCTGAGCTTGAACTGCTTTCTGCTTATCACAACTCACAGATACACATGGTTCAAGGTTAACTGGTAAGAAAAAATCTATGGGGATTCTTACATGTGAATCTATCAACATCATACCTGGCATTTCTGTGAATCCTAACCCGGCTCCTCGGCCTCCAGCATATGGTGCTAAGGCTCTACCATGCCCTGTAGCTCCTTTCCTAATCCATTCCCCTGTTTGTAGCCCATCCGAGACATCATGTGCTGTGATGCGGGGCTATAGACACTAGGGTCGAAGTAGAGAGGAGTGATGAAAGAAGTTTGACTTACCTGCTGCGCCGGTTTCGCCACTGTGAACCCCCCAAGGGTTAGCTCCTGTTGACCTGGCGCTTTGATCTCGAACAATTGAGATTCATTCCTTGCCTCTCCTATCACCTCCATGATCCGTCCTCCATGCTTAAACTTGAGCTTTTGGTGGACTACTGAGGGCACACCCTTGATTTAGTCAATGAAATTCCAGCCCAGCAGTAAGTTGAAGGTGGAAGAAATATTAATGACCATCACTTCGATAGAGAAGGAGGCATCCTCGATTAGGATTGGCAGGGTGATCACCCCCAACACTTTTCTGTGGCTGTTATCGTATGCGCTTAAAGTCATCTCCACAGGTTTGAGATCGTTATACCCCATGTGTCGAGCAACACGCAGCGAACAGACGTTTACTTCAGCACCGTCATCGATGAGTGTCTTGGGGACATTGAAACCCCCAGCTTTTACAGATATGTAGAGGGCTTGTCCAGATTGGCGGGAGATTTCCTCATCTGTGAAGGTGATTGCCATAGCAGGGGTTTGGGTCAAGTGGGCTACGATGGTGTCTACACTGACCGTTTGTTTCTTATCCATTTTAAGATGTCGGGCCACTGCATTCTTGTGTTCCTGTGAGCCTCGATTTTAAACCCTATCCTATGTGGATTAAGTTGATTGGGATCTAGTCGGGTTTTAGGTCCACTTATAACCTAAGATTAATAACTATGTCATAAAAACAATAATTATTAAAACCTAAGCTAGCTCACTAGAACCTATTATGAGTCGCCACCTAATTTTAACCTAGATCAAATTAGGAAAGGAGAGTTCGGGTTCGGGGGATTGATATTCGACTTATTTAGGGTTCAATTACTTTCATTACCCTTCCTAGGTCGTTTTTCCTCTACTTGGTTTATTTACGGCTTATTACGAGTCGTTTTAACTTAAGTGCGCGAGCTTCTGTTTTTTTGTGTTTTTAGCATTTTTTTACAGAAAATTAAAGTGAACTTAAAAGCTACCTAAACTAGGGTTTTGGAGGCAGAATTAGGTCGAATTTTGCTTACGTCCGTAGCCACGGACCCCATGTCCGAGACCACGGACCCTAGTTAACCAAATTATACAGAAGAGTCGAAATTTAAAGGAAAACAAAAATTTACAAAGTCCGGGGCCACGGACAGGCTGTCCGTGGGCCCAGACATTATTAGAAAACCTAAATTTTGAATTTTTTAAAATCCCGCCGCCGTCCGTGGGCGTCCGGGCTTACGGACAGGGAGTCCGGGACCCCAGACATGACGTCGTGGGTGCGGACCGCCCTCGGACGGCGGCGTTGAGGCTGTTCCCGAAGGTGTTTTGGCTCAAATTTTATGGGTGTGTAGCCTAAAAGATGTACAAGACGTTAGTGATTGAAAGAATTCAATTTGAAGTCAAAATTAATACGAAACTTAGTTAACAAGTTATTAGACAGAAACACAAACAAACCTTAATTCAGAAGCAATAAAAAGTCAATTCGATTAGAAATTTCACACATAAGTGTATTCTGATCAGAGGGGTTAAGGAAGTCAAATTCCAAACTGTTTTGACTTCGGGATTTGATTGTTCCTTCACGTCGGGAATCTTCGAGAGCTTCGTTGATGGCCAATCCGGTTCGAATTTGACCCAAGCTTCTGGCTCCTTCTTCCTTGTATTGTTAGCCACGGTTTGCTTCTGTATTTTTTGTGTTTTGGTGCTAGGAATCTCAATAGGAGAAGAAGGAATGTGTTTTTTGGTGATTTCGGGATGATTTCGGTATAGATTCGAGGCTCGGGGTTGCAAAAACGTTGGAAGTAAGTTGACGGCTGAAATACCCCAAATCTAATTAATATTATTAAACCATTATTTAATGGAAAATAATCCTATTATAAATCATTTCAAGTACGCATGCAAACCCATTCATGAGAATGTTACGTAAAAACAGTCGTTTCTCCATAAACGCTAAAACACCTTAGAAGCATATGGTCGAACATGACCTTGTATGACCCTCTAATATTCAAACCAAATGGTCATACAATTATTATATTAATATACAAATATATTCCCTAAGCTATATTCAGTCAAAAACTGAAATACCCCAAACCTTAATATATTGTATAAACACTTAAATATGGTGTATTAAGACTAAAAAGAGTCTTAGAAACATTAGTAAACAAATTTAAACAAAAGAAAACACAAAATGTGCTTTAAAGTCAATAAGAGCCAAAATGTGCTCTAAGCTTGGGATAAACTTGGTTAAGACCTAATGAACTTACCAAGACCTCATTTATACACTAATGAACATATTAAACCAATTACCAAAGAAAACCAAGCTTGAAAACAAGTTTAAACACAAAATGTGCTTTAAGGAGTCTTAAAGCACATTTTTGAAAAATTGTCTTGTAAATGAGTTTTGAGTGGCTAGATGTCCATCATTACTCTTAAATATATATGTGTACTATATAATATCACATTTGGATGTCTATATAATGGGAAATCAAAAATTTCACTTCTATGTGCCTTGTTTTCATGAATAGTGATTTTTATAAGCTTTTGTAACATATTTGTATAAGTAATTAAATTGACAAATAAAGACTAATTACCCTAAGTATAAATGGGGGCCGGTTTTCTTAAGTGTGGTGACTCACCACTCTCTTATTAATGTATTAAGTAAGTAATGATAAGTAAATAACTACTTTTTACTTTAACTACAAATATCTTCAAAAAAGTAATTCTATCTCATTCTCTCATTTCCTTGTTCACACGGCTCCACACTCTCTCAACCTCTCTCTTCCTTCTCTTCCACGGTAATACCACACCACCTCCATTAAACCTCTTCTTTGATCTCTTGTAAAATCTAGCTCACTTGTTCAAATCAAAAACAAACACCACCAATCTTCCTCTCATCAAGCTCTTCATTTCTATCTTCTTAAAATTCCAAGACCACCATTTCGGTGCCATGGAGTTCCACCATTGAAGGAGCTTGAGCTTGTATTTTTACATATTGTTACTCTCCTTTGCTTCTAGGTAAGGAATCTCAAATAAAAACTTCATTTCCTTCATGTTTGTTGTGACCGAAAATACATATTGAAGGAGCTCTTTGTGTGACTTGTTCTAGCTTCATTCCAACTCTTCATGGACTAGGTGGAGTCCTCTCTTGTTAGATATTCAAACTCTCTTCAAAGAGCAAGGTAAAACAACTACATTAATGTTTTTGAAACAATGTAAAATTAGGGTTTACAATGAGATGAAGCTTATAGCTTGAATACTCATTATAATGTTTGTATATTGTTTAGAACTTGTCAAAGAATCAAATACCTACCGGTTTTTAAAGGAAACAAGAAAGAAGTTGTTTGGAAAAGAGGTAAATCTACTAACCTAATGTTGTTTAATGCCTTAGGAGAAATGAGCTTATAATGCTTGTTAAAACTACCTAAAGAGCAAATGGTGAATGACTTAGTAAAGTGTTCTCAAGAGCTTAGTAAAAGGCATATGTGTTGTTGAGTGTATTTGCAGGTAAAGGCAAATATATTGTGGAAATTCAGTGTTTATGATTTATGCATCTTAAGGGCCTAAGAGCCATGTCATTTAAGGGCCTAAGTGCCATGCAATTTAAATTATGCACTATATTGTGATGTAGTGCTTTGTGAGTGGAGTTTGTGTATAATAAGTGCTTGATGGATTTTTAGTGTTCTTGGTTGTTTGTTGGTAAAAACAATGTGTTTTGGTTTAGTAATGTTCTAGGAGAACCTATGTCGAAATTTAGGTAATAAATGAGAAGTTCTAAGAGTTAAAATGAGTTTGATAAGTTAAGAGTGTTTAGATGGTTAAGTGTTGTTCTTGTGAAGAAACATGCATTAAGGTGATTTAGGATGTAACAAGGACTTAGGCATGAGCTTGAGGTTTTTAGTATGTACCAAAGTCATTTTGGACTTAGGTAAAGACTTAGGCAAACTTTGGTAAATAAGGAGAAAGTGTAAACTTGGAAAAGAATTTCAAGAATGACATAAGGAGTTAGTTGTGAAATAATGCTTAAGAGATGATGTTAAGATGAGGAGAAAGCATTTTGGGATAGTAGTTATCATAGGTGAGAAACACCATTTAAAACCTAGTATAAAATGTTGTAAGTGTTAAGGAATTTTACAAGGAAATAAGTAAAGGCTTAAGGAATTAGAAAATGAGTTTCATAGATGTTGTATGTGGATATAAGGTACCAAATGTTGTTAGGAAGCATTAAGAGGCTTAGGAGAAGTTTGGTGAAGATTTGACAAAGTTTGGGTAAGTTTAGAGGACGTCCGACCCAGGGGTCCGACCCAGTTGTGGGTCGGACAGCCTCTGTTAGACGTTAGGAAATGTTCTGTAATGGTCCGACCCAAAAGGGTGGGTCGGACATGGGTCGGACGGTCATATTTCAAAGGAGGGAAAATGTTTCTGGAATGGTCCGACCCAGTCGAGTGAGTCGGACGTGGGTCGGACGGGCATGTTTAAGGCGGTAAAATGTTCTGTAATGGTCCGACCCAGAAGGGTGGGTCGGACATGGGTCGGACGTGTATGTTCTGAGGTCGATGAATTCTCTGTAATGGTCCGACCCAGTCGAGTGAGTCGGACGTGGGTCGGACATGTCTCTGGAATGGTCCGACCCAGAAGGTTGGGTCGGACATGGGTCGGACATGGTAAGGTTCTTCAGACCCGAAAACCACTGGAAGGGTCCGACCCAGTTGTGGGTCGGACGGTGGGTCGGACATACCAAAACTTAAAAAAAAAACAGAAAAGAATGTGACTTATGTAGTTAACCCTAGGGTGTATAATGAAGGTAACCTAGGGTAAGTTAGACATTAAACATGTCAACAATCATGTTAAACACTTAGTAAATTTGGAGGTTAAGTAAGTTAATTAACCGACATTCTTGAATCATGTATAGGAGTGACCTACGGTGGAAACAAATCAAGGCAAGGACCAAGGTATGGTTTTCTTGCAGTCTGTTGTCTACCGGTTTACACCGGCTTGTGTGTTGTATGTTTTCTGTGTGTTTATGACGTTATAAGATTTAAACATGTAATGAGTTTACAGTTGTTCATATTATTGTGATGTTATTGTGACTCATTTCCCTTGTGTGTGTCTAACATGACTTACCACCTATTGTGTATTGGTTGTTAAGTTCCACTATGAACTTCTAACAAGTGTTAACTGGGAAGTGAGGAATCCGGTTGTCCGGTCATGCATGTAAGTTAAGAGTAGATATCTGAATCAGATTCGACTCTTATGTTGTTAAGATTGTTCTCCTTAATTTGGCGTTCGATCTCCCGCTAGCTTCTCCAAAGCTTACCTATTCTGACTGATATGATCGGTTTAGTGGGACATGTGTTTGTGTGGTGTGTTCGGGTCACTAAATCCGAAACCATCTGTGACTTAAGTACTTCGTTTAACAGAACGGTAATGAGTGTGTTTCAGAGCTTAACATGAGAGTGACTAATTCTCTAGGCTCTTGTGTATTTACCTGTGGTTGTTATTGTGGAACGAAGATCAACCGTGTTTATGTTGTTGCTGTGGCACTATTGATGCTATGCCACATGTTATGTTGTGTTATGTATATAAATGATGCCAGTTATCATGACATTAGTTACGCTATCCCGGTAGCCGATGGGCTGCGCGTTAACATACCAGCCAAGGGTTGCTGACCCCCGGGGGATCCATATTTCTTATACTGCAGGATGAGGATCGAAGAAGCGGAGTGGCTCTAGATCCTAGATGTGGTTTATTTTTGAGTACTTTGGTGATGGCCCAGGATGCCCTGTGCTCCGTGGCGTGATGTATATTTGGTTGTGACAGTTACAGTGATGTGATACAGTGATGGATATGTAAACACTCGGTATTGATGATGTATTTATGGTTTAGTTTGCTCGGGAGTCTGATCATCAGACCGGTACACTTGTATTTATTCTGCCTTGTCAACCAGTGGGTGGTTGACGGCGTTGTAGCAGCACCGAAGCGTTAGTTACTGTTTAGTTATTTATTTCCGCTGCGATTTCATTTAGTGTATTTGCGTAGTAGGGGTACAAAGTGGTATCAGAGCGAAGTATCGCTCTGAGACTAGAATACCGACTTAGGAATATACCGAGTTAGGAACTGACTACAGTTACTTCAGTGAACATTTGAGTTAACCACTAACTAGTGGGATACCATATTGTCGGGAAGCGTTACACAACGTGGACCGATAAGTGTGCAAGCATATTGCTAATGAATATTCATGTGAATACAGATGGCAGGTAGACCGCGTGGTAGAGGCGCGGAAGTGGTACCTGTAATGTGGTGACCAGGGCGAGAATACTACGGCCCAGTTATGGCTGAGGCTGTAGCACCGCTGTAGCCCAGATTGTACCCCAGCTTGTTGCTACAATAAGCCATGGGCAATGCCCAGAGTTCAACCACCACCACCGCCACCGCCACTAGAGCCAACTGGGTCAGGCATTGGCAGACTTGGACCCCCTTCATTTCATGGGGAGACCGACCCACGTAAGCTGGAGGCGTACATCTCCGAGTTGGAGACCGCCTATGAGACCTTGGCTGTACCCGCAGAGCTAAGGTCCGTCTTGCCGCTTACTACCTGAAGGGTTCGGCGCAGAACTGGTGGAAGCTGTGAGAGAGGACCGGATGGCGGATCCTCAGTTTGGATGGAGGTATATCGGCTCTACTGCGAGCCAAATACTACCCTGTGCACGTTCAAGAGGCCAGCCCTTGAGCTGGATAGTCTGAGGCAGGGGGACAAGGTGTCGGTTGATGAGTATTACACTGCCTTCACCGGCCTTGTCCACCTGTTACCGGACCTGGGGATACTCGAACCGGGTGCTGGTAAACCGTTTCTATAACGGTCTCAGCCACCGTCTTCGCTATGGGATGGGGCCGCTGAGTATACTACCTTGTAGGTAATTTAAATAAGAGTGATGTGAATATGTGTCTACAAGTGAGTATTAATATGAGTTTGTGAGTATGTATTTGCGGGCATGACTGACCATCATAAATTCAGGAGTGCTATCATGCCGCTGCTAAGGTGGAGATCACCGTCCGTCTGAGGGACGAGGAGAATGTGCACAAGCGCAAGGCCACGAGCGAGGGCCAGAGTCCGCAGGGGTACGGGAGGAAAAAAAGAAGAACCTTATTCCCAGCCCCAGAAGAGTCAGCACCAGGGTGACAAGGGCCAAGCCCAAACCACACCACAGCTGAGAGCCACTGAAGCTCACATATGCTTATGCGGCGAAGCCCCTACGCTCTTACCCACCTAAGGGTAATTATTTAATCTTGTTTGATAATGAAGTGTATGTTGATAAGTTGTGAAACAAGTACTGAATGTGTATTGTGATAGCAGCTAGCACGGGCTCTGGACCGGAGCGCCACTATTACTGTAGTGGTGCAATGGAGACCACCCCGGCAAGGACTGCAAGGGAAATGAGGTGCAGTGTCGTTTACTGCGAGAAGTGGGGTCACCGTGACCACGAGTGTTACCGAGAACCCCACAGAGTCAACAGCCCAAGGGCAGTGGAAGGGTAAGGCCACAGCAGCTATTGATGGCCCGAAGACGGCTAACCAGCCACCCACAGATCAGAGGCACTGATTCCCAGAAGGGGAAGGGGTCGGGACCTAGCAAGGCCGCCCTGAATGTGGTGGACCGGTCTGAGGCGCCAGGGCCCTCTTCTAGACCAGGTACCGCCTAAACTGTTGAATGTAATAAGTGATTGCATACCGCATTTCATGCATGTGTGTACTATGAGTCCAAGTGTATTATCATGTGAGTAAAGAGTTAAGTAATGTGAAAGTCACCTAATTAGATAATTCTAAACTTAAAGGAACCTTCAATATATGTTATCCATCCCACCCACACCAAACCCTGAAGAAACCACCATCAACATCACCGACTTTCCAATGGAGCAATGTCAGGTTATCCAGCCAGGTATGATAGTTTTAAATGGATACCTGACACCGGAAGCACAAATCCATGTCATTAGACGATGCGACGAACTTGGAGCTAACCTGGAGGTTTCTACACACCCGAATATCGAACGGATCAAATGCAATGAAGATGATGTGCATGGGTAAGGACTGGAACCCTTACACCAAGTCATATCAAGAAGTGCGAGCTGAAGATGGAGCAAAAGTACCACGTATACCTGAGGAGTTCCATGCGGTCGTTAATCACACCGTGGGAATTGCTCAACAAGTTGAAACGGATTCAATTCCAAATGTGGAAGCGGATTTGTGTATTGTGAACTTCTACCAGAAAGGTGGACGGTTAGGTTTACACCAAGATAAGGACGAGTCACCCGAGTCTCTAAGTAAGGGAGTACCCTGGTGTCTTGGTCCATTGGTGATACCGCAGTGTTTGTGTATGGCGAGCAGAAGCGTGCTGATCTCGCAAGGTTATACTATAGTCAGGGGATGTGTTAGTCATGGGTGGGCAGTCAAGGATGCTATACCATGGCATCAGGAAGATCAAACTGAATACCGCACCGTCGGCAGTGATCAATGCCACACACATGAAACCCGGACGTTTGAATTTGACCTTCAGACAATTTTAAAAGCCTTGTATACTTCTGTAATGTGTTAAGCCAGTATATGTTAAGGGAGTTATGTATGTTTTGAGTTATATCAACCATGTAAACCAACAATGTTGTTAAAGAAGGTGTTAATGAATAAAGTGGAGTTATTGAAGTATATCAACGTGTTGTTACCCAGTACTTATTAGTTTGCCAATGAATTAGGCTGTGCACTCGGAACGGGAGGTACACTGAGTGTCTACAATGGCAGAAGCCGGCAAAGGGCACAATCCTCACCGTACCTTTCCAGTGAATGGCGTGGACGCATCGATCTTGTTCGACTCTGGAGCCTCACACACATTTATTTCGCTATCTTTTGCGAAGAGGCTGGGTTAGATGGAGATGAGATGCCAGACTTCTTGGTCACTCTCCCATCGAAAGAGCGGATCAGGTGTACCCCTACCACCGAGATGCTGTTGTACAAATCAGAGGTGAAGAGTTCCCGATCGACCTGATAGAGTTCGACGGACTTGGATTTGATGTGATTGTCGGGATGAACTGGTTTGGAGCGGTACAAGGGTAATCCTGTGTGCCGAGCATCGACTGCTTCTTCGGAGTCCATCTGGGGTTACCATATCTACCGCCAGAGGCCCAGGGAGCCTTCGACTCAGATAATCACCGCCATGGCCATGTATCGTGAGTTACGACGAGGGAGTGATGTATACCTCTGCTATGTCCAGGACATAGAGAGAGACCCTGAGTTTAGCCCAGATGTGCCGGAATGTCGGAGTTTCCTGATGTATTTCCTAAGGAACTGCCGGGCATGCCGCCAGCACGAGAGGTTGAGTTTGAGATCGACTTAGTTCCGGGCACTGGACCCATTGCGAAAGCACCTTATCGTATGGCTCCAGCAGAGATGACAAGCTCAAGGAGCAGCTGAGAGACCTACTTGACAAGGGCTTCATCCGCCCTAGTGTTTTCACCATGGGGAGCGCCGGTTCTCTTCGTGAAGAAGAAGGACGGTAGCCTCCGCCTGTGTATTGATTATCGGGAGCTGAATGCTGTTACGGTGAAGAACCGTTACCCTTTACCACGTATCGACGATCTATTTGATCAGCTGAGGGGAGCGTCAGTATTCTCCAAAATAGACTTACGTTCCGGATACCATCAGATTGCCATCCGTGACAGTGATATCGAAAAGACAGCTTTCAGAACGAGGCATGGGCATTATGAGTTCACAGTTATGCCATTTGGCTTATCAAATGCACCAGCTAAGTTCATGGACTTAATGAACCGCTAGTTCCAAGACCAGTTGGACAAGTCTGTGGTAGTCTTCATCGATGACATTCTTGTGTATTCTAAATCAAGAGGTGAGCACGAAAGCCACCTGAGAAATGTGTTACAAACGTTGAGGAGGAATCAGTTGTATGCAAAGTTTTCGAAATGTGAATTTTGGTTGAACCAAGTGTCCTTTCTTGGACATGTGATTTCTGAGGCCGGGATCGCTGTTGATCCGGCAAAGATAGATGCAGTGCGCACCTGGCCTAGGCCGAAGACAGTCACTGATATCAGGAGCTTCCTCGGTCTAGCAGGTTATTATAGGAGGTTTGTGAAGGACTTCTCCAGTGTCTCGAAGCCGATGACTTCCTTAATGAAGAAGGATGCACCATTCGAGTGGACAGTCGACTGTGAGTTCTTTCACGAGTCTCAGGATGCTCTGACATCTGCACCAGTCCTAACTATACCAGACGGTCCAGATGGTTTTGAGGTCTACTGCGACGCATCAGGTAGAGGTATGGGTTGTGTATTAATGCAACACGGGAAGGTCGTAGCATACGCCTCCCGTCAGCTGAAGAAGCATGAGGAGAACTACCCTACCCACGACTTAGAACTGGGTGCCATTGTCTTCGCATTGAAGATATGGCGACATTATTTGTATGGGGTAAGTGTGACAATCTATTCAGACCACAAAAGCTTAAAGTACTTGTTCATTCAGAAAGAGTTGAACATGAGGCAAAGAAGGTGGGTTGAATTTCTGAATGACTACGATATTAATCTGCAATATAAAGAGGGTAAGGCAAATGTGGTAGCTGACGCATTGAGTCGCCGAGCACACTCTCTCCATTCGCTAGTCTCTCATACTGGCTTGGTTGAAGAGGTGCGGAGTGCTCAGATGACGGATCGTATATGCTGGAGATCGGCAGAAGCTTATTGACGGCACATTCGAGGGTCAGAAGTACGACTTCAGACTCCACGATGATGACCTGATTAGGCTGAATGGCCGATTGTGTATACCTAGGAGTAGCGCTGAGTTGAAGGAGCGCATATTGAGTGAATCCCATTGTTCTACTACTTCGATTCACCCCGGAGCTTCAAAGATGTATAAGAGTATGAAAAGGAATTTTTGGTGGACTGGAATGAAGAAAGATGTAAGTGATTATGTGTTGAGGTGTCTCACTTGCCAGAAGGTCAAGTTTGAGCACCGACGGCCTGGTGGTATGGTACAGCCAATGCCAGTGCCTGAGTGGAAGTTCCATGATATCTCCATGGACTTTGTAGTAGGGCTTCCGCCTACAAGGGGAGGTCTGAATATGATATGGGTTGTAGTTGACCGACTGACCAAGGTGGCCCGATTCATTCCGATGAAGGACACTTGGAAAGTGGCAAGATTGGCAGAACTCTTTGATAAAGAAATTGTAAGACATCATGGTGTACCGAAAACGATTGTATCTGACAGAGATACCAGATTCTTATCCAGATATTGGAAGTCTACACGAGAGGCATTGGGTACTGAACTGAAACTGAGTACAGCGTTTCACCCACAGACCGATGGTCAGAGTGAGCGCACCATTCAGACACTTGAGGATATGCTACGTGCTTGTGCACTTGACTTTCAGACCAGCTGGATTGATAAGTTACATCTGATCGAGTTTAGTTACAACAACAGTTATCATGCTTCGATCAAGATGTCTCCCTTCCAGGCCTTGTACGGTAGACCGTGCCGCACGCCATTATACTGGGATGAGTCGAGTGAGACGGTCATTATAGGACCAGAGTATCTTGAACAAGTTCAGGCAGAAGTTCGCCAGATCCGGGGCTACATGAAGGCAGCTCAGGATAGACAGAAGTCGTACGCAGATGTGCGCAGACGTGACCTGGAGTTCGCCGTGGGCGATCAGGTATTTTGAGAGTATCCCCCATGAAGGGAGTATTTCGTTTTGGCCAGAAGGGCAAGTTGAGCCCAAATATGTGGGGCCTTATGTTGTGATGGAGCGGATCGGCCCGGTAGCCTATAGACTAGACCTACCCGCCGAGCTGGGCAAGGTACATGATGTATTTCATGTGTCCCAGTTGAAGAAGTATATGACTCATCCGTCTCATGTGCTTCAGCCTGAAAGGCTAACCTTAGGGCCGACCATGCGATCAGTGGAGACTCCGGTACGGATTCTGGATACTAAGACTCGAGACACTCGCCATAAGTCCGTGAGACTGGTGAAAGTTCTGTGGTCTAACCAGGACGTTGAGGAGGCCACTTGGGAGCTGGAAGATAAGATGAAGGCGAAGTACCCGTCATTGTTTACTTCTTAGTCCTTATGTGTATAGGGTACGGGGCGTACCCCTTTTTAAGGGGGGTAGAGCCGTTTCGGTTATGTGTGTGCGACGTGTATTTGAATACATCGTCTATGTTATGTTGTTATGTACCCGATGTTATGTTGTATGGACCTGGTGTCCAATGTATGTAAGTGTGTTGTTAATGATGTATGGAAGTATTGTTTATAAGTATTCCCGTGTTCTAATATTTAGGATATGTGGAAGTATGAACTTTGAGGGCAAAGTTCTTTTAAGTGGGGTAGATTGAAATACCCCAAACCTTAAATATTGTATAAACACTTAAATATGGTGTATTAAGACTAAAAAGAGTCTTAGAAACATTAGTAAACAAATTTAAACAAAAGAAAACACAAAATGTGCTTTAAAGTCAATAAGAGCCAAAATGTGCTCTAAGCTTGGGATAAACTTGGTTAAGACCTAATGAACTTACCAAGACCTCATTTATACACTAATGAACATATTAAACCAATTACCAAAGAAAACCAAGCTGAAAACAAGTTTAAACACAAAATGTGCTTTAAGGAGTCTTAAAGCACATTTTTGAAAAATTGTCTTGTAAATGAGTTTTGAGTGGCTAGATGTCCATCATTACTCTTAAATATATGTGTACTATATAATATCACATTTGGGTGTCTATATTAATGGGAAATCAAAAATTTCACTTCTATGTGCCTTGTTTTCATGAATAGTGATTTTTATAAGCTATTTTGTAACATATGTTTGTATAAGTAATTAAATTGACAAGTAAAGACTATATTACCCCTAAGTATAAATGGGGGCCTGTTTTCTTAAGTGTGGTGACTCACCACTCTCTTATCAATGTATTAAGTAAGTAATGATAAGTAAATAAACTACTTTTTACTTTAACTACAAATATCTTCAAAAAAGTAATTCTATCTCATTCTCTCATTTCTTTCCTTGTTCACACGGCTCCACACTCTCTCCAACCTCTCTTCTTCCTTCTCTTCCACGGTAATACCACACCACCTCCATTAAACCTCTTCTTTGATCTCTTGTAAAATCTAGCTCACTTGTTCAAATCAAAAACAAACACCACCAATCTCTTCCTCTCATCAAGCTCTTCATTTCTATCTTCTTAAAATTCCAAGACCACCATTTCGGTGCCATGGAGTTCCACCATTGAAGGAGCTTGAGCTTGTATTTTTACATATTGTTACTCTCCTTTGCTTCTAGGTAAGGAATCTCAAATAAAAACTTCATTTCCTTCATGTTTTGTTGTGACCGAAAATACATATTGAAGGAGCTCTTTGTGTGACTTTGTTCTAGCCTCATTCCAACTCTTCATGGACTAGGTGGAGTCCTCTCTTGTTAGATATTCAAACTCTCTTCAAAGAGCAAGGTAAAACAACTACATTAATGTTTTTGAAACAATGTAAAATTAGGGTTTACAATGAGATGAAGCTTATAGCTTGAATACTCATTATAATGTTTGTATATTGTTTAGAACTTGTCAAAGGATCAAATATCCTACCGGTTTTTAAAGGAAACAAGAAAGGAGTTGGTTGGAAAAGAGGTAAATCTACTAACCTAATGTTGTTTAAATGCCTTAGGAGAAATGAGCTTACAATGCTTGTTAAAACTACCTAAAGAGCAAATGGTGAATGACTTAGTAAAGTGTTCTCAAGAGCTTAGTAAAAGGCATATGTGTTGTAGAGTGTATTTGCAAGTTAAAGGCAAATATATTGTGGAAATTCAGTGTTTATGATTTAAGCATCTTAAGGGCCTAAGAGCCATGTCATTTAAGGGCCTAAGTGCCATGCAATTTAAATTATGCACTATATTGTGATGTAGTGCTTTGTGAGTGGAGTTTGTGTATAATAAGTGCTTGATGGATTTTTAGTATTCTTGGTTGTTTGTTGGTAAAAACAATGTGTTTTGGGCTTAGTAATGTTCTAGGAGAACCTATGACGAAATTTAGGTAATAAATGTGAAGTTCTAAGAGTTTAAAATGAGTTTGATAAGTTAAGAAGTGTTTAGAATGGTTAAGTGTTGTTCTTGTGAAAGGAACATGCATTAGGGTGATTTAGGATGTAACAAGGACTTAGGCATGAGCTTGAGGTTTTAGTGTGTACCAAAGTCATTTTGGACTTAGGTAAAGACTTAGGCAAACTTTGGTAAATAAGGAGAAAGTGTAAACTTGGAAAATAACTTCAAGAATGACATAAGGAGTTAGTTGTGGGAAATAATGCTTAAGAAATGATGTTAAGATGAGGAGAAAGCACTTTGGGATAGTAGTTATCATAGGTGAGAAACACCATTTAGAAACCTAGTATAAAATGTTGTAAGTGTTAAGGAATTTTACAAGGAAATAAGTTAAGGCTTAAGGAATTAGAAAATGAGTTTCATAGATGTTGTATGTGGATATAAGGTTACCAAATGTTGTTAGGAAGCATTAAGAGGCTTAAAGAGAAGTTTGGTGAAGATTTGACAAAGTTTGGGTAAGTTTAGAGGACGTCCGACCCAGGGGTCCGACCCAGTTGTGGGTCGGACAGCCTCTGTTAGACGTTAGGAAAATGTTCTGTAATGGTCCGACCCAAAAGGGTGGGTCGGACATGGGTCGGACGGTCATATTTCAAAGGAGGGAAAATGTTTCTAGAATGGTCCGACCCAGTCGAGTGAGTCGGACGTGGGTCGGACGGGCATGTTTATAAGGCGGTAAAATGTTCTGTAATGGTCCGACCCAGAAGGGTGGGTCGGACATGGGTCGGACGTGTATGTTCTGAGGTCGATGAAATTCTCTGTAATGGTCCGACCCAGTCGAGTGAGTCGGACGTGGGTCGGACATGTCTCTGGAATGGTCCGACCCAGAAGGTTGGGTCGGACATGGGTCGGACATGGTAAGGTTCTTCAGACCCGAAAACCACTGGAAGGGTCCGACCCAGTTGTGGGTCGGACGGTGGGTCGGACATACCAAAAACTTAAAAAAAAACAGAAAAAAAATGTGACTAATGTAGTTAACCCTAGGGTGTATAATGAAGGTAACCTAGGGCAGGTTAGACATTTAAACATGTCAAATAATCATGTTAAACACTTAGTAAATTTGGAGGTTAAGTAAGTTAATTAACCGACATTCTTGAATCATGTATAGGAGTGACCTACGGTGGAAACAAATCAAGGCAAGGACCAAGGTATGGTTTTCTTGCAGTCTGTTGTCTACCGGTTTACACCGGCTTGTGTGTTGTGTTTTCTGTGTGTTTATGACGTTATAAGATTTAAACATGTAATGAGTTTACAGTTGTTCATATTATTGTGATGTTATGTTGTGACTCATTTCCCTTGTGTGTGTCTAACATGACTTACCACCTATTGTGTATTGGTTGTTAAGTTCCACTATGAACTTCTAACAAGTGTTAACTGGGAAGTGAGGAATCCGGTTGTCCGGTCATGCATGTAAGTTAAGAGTGGATATCTGAATCAGATTCGACTCTTATGTTGTTAAGATTGTTCTCCTTAATTTGGCGTTCGATCTCCCGCTAGCTTCCTCCAAAGCTTACCTATTCTGACTTATGATCGGTTTAGTGGGAACATGTGTTTGTGTGGTGTGTTCGGGTCACTAAATCCGAACCATCTGTGACTTAAGTTACTCGTTCGTTTAACAGAACGGTAATGCGTGTGTTTAACGAGCTTAACATGAGAGTGAATAATTCTCTAGGCTCTTGTGTTATTTGACCCTTGTGGTTTGTTATTGTGGAACGAAGATCCACCGTGTATGTGATGTTGTGCTGTGCATTATTGATGCTATGCCACATGTTATGTTGTGTTATGTATATAAATGAATGCCATGTTATCATGACAATTAGTTGCGCGTATCCCGGTAGCCGATGGGCTGCGCGTTAACCATACCAGCCAAGGGTTGCTGACCCCCTTGGGGGATCCATATTTCTTATACTGCAGGATGAGGATCGAAGAAGCAGAGTGGCTCTAGATCCTAGGATGTGGTTTATTTTTCAGTACTTTTGGATGATGGCCCGGGATGCGCCTGTGCTCCCGTGGCGTGATGTATATTTGGTTGTGACAGTTAACAGTGATGTGATACAGTGATGGATACGTAAACACTCGATATTGTATATGATGTATTTATGGTTCAGTTTTATGCTCGGGAGTCTGATCATCAGACCGGTACACTTGTATTTATTCTGCCTTGTCAACCACGTGGGTGGTTGACGGCGTTGTAGCACCGAAGCGTTAGTTACTGTTTAGTTATTTATTTCCGCTGCGATTTCATTTAGTGTTATGTGCGTAGTAGGGGTATTACAAAAACGCAAAACGCTCGGGAGTGCTCACGCCCGCTCCTTAAAGCACGAAAAGTCCGGAGGAGTGCCGAGGTGGCACGAACTCCTATAAAATTAATTCCTTGAGTTCCTAACATCATTATTAACCATTATAAAGAGAACCCACGAAGTGGTTTCTCAAAATTCAGCAAAAGCCACAGGAGGATTTCTTAGCGCTCCTTTTTGCCCGGGTGTGTCCCGATGGCCCGTAAATTATGTCATGGGTTGATATAACCCCATATAACCCTATGCAACATCTTAATATATGTTTATTTACTATAATAAGTGTTTACAAACACTTGGAACTCATAAAAATAATTTGTTTCCCAAAATTTCCTTAGAGCACAAAAACACACCTTCGGGTGTCACGAAAACGCGTTTTACGCAATTGCCTTGTAGTTTTTGACATGCCACGAATTGGTAATCTTAAATATGGTTAAAATGACCTTCTAAATCAGTTGGTGTGACTAGTCAAAAAGGCTCTCTATAGGGGCCGAATTTTAGAGCAAAAACTAGTATAAAATTTGCCTTTAAAGTTTTAAAAGGTTTAATACATGGTGACTCACCTTCCCATGTGTTGTATTACTTAATGTCAAAGTATGTAGGTCTCATATGACCAGCAAGCTGTCGAAATTAGGCCATGGAATAAGGCCATGTGAGCTAGAACAAAAACAAATGAGAAAAAGCAAAAAGTAGATCTAGAATTCACTTTTCTAGATTCCTTCTTTTCCATGTGACCTAAAATGCTTTTCCTTGGCTCTTCAATGTCAATTAAGACACCCCATTTGACCCTTGAATTCGTGACTCTACAAGGGAGGAAGAAGACAAGCCTAACTTAGAAAAATCAAAAGAATAACTTACCTAAATTACCTTGTCTTCTAGCTCACAATCATGTTCTTTCCAACTCTTGCCTTGTCACACACCACATGCACGAAATTATGCAGAGAACATGGGCATTTATTGAGCCAATAAACCATGTAATAAACTAAGGAAAAGTAAAGTCATTTGACATTAAAAAATTGACAAAGCAAAAATCAAATTCCAAATGCATTTTCTTACCTTATACAATTCGTGAGTCTCATTCTTCTCCTTGCCCTCTTCATCCACGAATTGGTAAGCTACCTAGCTCTCTCTTCTTTCTTCATCTTCTTCCTTTGAAGCTCTTAAGTCCATTAATGGAGTTTTAACTTCTATCTTCATCTTTAAGGTAATTTCCTAGCATTTCTTGTCAAACCTTGAAGCAAAACTCTTCCTAGCATAACAACAAGAGTTCGGCATCACTTAGTTCACCAAGGAGGTTGTTCAAACCAACATTAATCCAAGGAGCGTCTCAAGGTTATCTTAAGGTAGTTTTAATGCTTGAAAATTCTTAAAGCACATTTTTATGTGTAACCAAGTTCTACTTCTTCTAAGGTTCCTTTCTTCTTCATTTTGATGAAGGAAAATTTGTTCTTCATCCACCTTAGGAGTGTCGAATTCATAAGGAGAAAAGTCTAAGGTAAATCCTTGTAAAACTACTTACAAATCTACTTAAGATCTTTATTCAAGATCTAACTCCTAAAACTCCTACACCACTTGCATATAACCGAAGTGGAGCATCAAAATTTCCTTGGAGAAAGCTTGGAGATTCAAGAGGAGTTCAAGCACTTAACCACCTTGTTAAGAAGTAAGTTTACTAAGTAAATCCTTATGTTATAAGCTTTGTTAAGCTTCTAAAAATTATACAAAAATTATGTACATCTCCTAGGTTTATTAAAACCGAAACTATATGGTTATATGTGCCAAAAATACAATCTATAACTTATATAGAAAATATTTACCTTAAGACACATTTTTGTGTCACAAAATTTAGTTATGTTACATATTAATTCAAGCCGAATTATCAAGGGCAAAAATGCTTATTTTTGAGCTAAGAATTTATATAAGACATTACAATAATTTTTACATTAGTTATATAACTCCTATGAATTTATGTATAATTATTATGACATATAAGTCCACTTTTATTATATACTATATGGTCACCAAATAAATATGGCCGAATGTACTAATTGATAAATAGGTATTAATGACCTACTTAGGTATATAAACTTATATCACAAAGTTTGGTGAGCTAAAAATATTTCATTAATGCTTAAATGGCTAATTAATTAAGTTAA
Source organism: Limonium bicolor (assembly GCA_023374045.1). Taxonomy (NCBI): domain Eukaryota; kingdom Viridiplantae; phylum Streptophyta; class Magnoliopsida; order Caryophyllales; family Plumbaginaceae; genus Limonium; species Limonium bicolor. The sequence continues at coordinate 458,066,975 of CM041777.1, forward strand.
GTGGCTTAAATGTAATTTTTACAAAATTTAGTGTATATATTGTGAAAGCCGAGAGCTAAAGGGGTATTTGGTGAAATTATAATATAATATAAGGTTAGGAATTAAGTTTATGAATTTTAGATAATTTAAACAAGTGTTAAAATAACATTTTATTAAGTTTTGGGCTATTATGTAATTTATAAAAGTTGTTATGAAAGTTTAGAACATAAAAAGGGGCGAATTCATAATTAAGAGATTTATTAGGCTCACCTTTGAAATTTTGAGGAATTATATATTTAGACTTTAGTTTATAAGTCATTAAGAAGTTATTATAAAGTTTTGGGGTGAAAATGTAATTAATGGAGAGTTCAAGACCAAAGCAGAATTATTTGGGGTTAGTTTGGTAATTTAAGCATTTATATATATATATATATATTCGGCATTTATGGAGAATTAAAATTAAAACTATAGTTTATAAGGCATTATGCAAAATTTATAAGGTTTTGTGGTTAAATTGTAATTATGGGAAATAAAATATTATTGCTGAGAATTTAATGGGCTAAGTTGTTATTTTTGAAAGTTATAGTACTTAAAAGCTATATACCAAAATATTAGTGTGACTATGTAATTTAGCTAAATAAGAAGTTAAAACTCTATAATATAATGAGATTAGAATTTAAATATAAAGTTTATGAATTAATGTGGTTGATTTATAAATAACTGAAATATAACGGTAATAATTTAGATTTAAATAAATATAGGTCCTACATGGATATTTGGAGGAATTAGAAGAAAGAATTTTAATTAAAGGAATTATGGAATTAGAACTATGGCTTATATAGTTATAAGGAAGTTAAAGGAAAACAATAAATATTATTTATGACTAAAAGGAGAATAATGAGATTATAAGAATATTATGTCATTGTAAGACATCTAAATATAGTTAAGAAAATTATAAGTTGTTATGTCACTTAGACAATTAAAATAAACAACAAATATAGTACATGAATATATGAATACATATATGTACATTAAAGGATTTATAAATAGATCCAAAAGGAATAACAAATAAGTTATACATTAAATCATGAGGTGATTAAAAGAAATAAACCTCACATGAAATGACAAATAGGAGATTTGTTGGAAGATCCAATAAGATTATTATATAAGGGTAACATAAATTAACCCTCTCAGTTAATCCTATTCTAGGACTTTGTTTGACCAGACGTTGACCAGGGTATAATCAACTGCAAACTACGGTGAACGGAATGGGATTCTTGCAACCTGTTTTCTACCGGATTACACCGGCTTGTGTGCTATCTGTTGTTTGAAGTAACGACCAAGATAACTAATGTAAACTGTTGTTTTACTCTTGCACACTGTGGTATTATTTTATGTGCGTGAATGTTGCTGACTACAACGTGTATGTCCCACGCATACAAACACTACTATACCAGTGGATTAAATACCTGCGTTTCAGTATACCGAGGACTTGTACTCAAGTCTCTCACTAACTTCAGTTAATAACAAACGTCATTATCCTAAACGTGATAATTGACAATACACATTGTGTTCTTGTTTAACGTCTTCATATGACACTTAATAATTCTATACTACGAGAACGAGGAGCCCAGTTGAATCTGGCCATGCATGCTACAGGAGTTGTACCTGTCTCAGGTCATCTCCTACTACGTCGCGACGGAACTTTCAGTTGGGAGGAAGACTCTATTCCTTCCGGGTTTCTAATGCCCTTCAGTTTGAGGAAGACTTCATTCCTCTAGTGGGATTCTATTTCCCACGCCTCTCAGTTCAGGGTTTAACTACGTTATCTCCTGGGGTTTTTATACCCAACCTTTCAATCTTAACGAGGTCACTATACCTCCACTATTTAAGATATTCAGTTATACCTGTCAGTCCCATTGTGTGGACCGACTATCATTATAGAATTTCAGTTCAGCTAACTCGACCTTCTGAGTCTTGTTCTATGTGACATTATTGTCCTTGTATGGATACTTGTTATTATCAGACTATGCTTGTTTACAGCTTTATAAAAATGAACTGCATGTGTTCGACAAAGTAGTTGGTGTGGCCCGGTAGACGATGGGCTGCACGTTTTCCATACCAGCATTGTTTGCTGAGCCCCTTTGGGGGCACCCCCATTTTTCAAGCTATGGGAGTCTTTTTCTAGACATTTCTTTTATTTAAGTATTTTACATTTGAGTTTGATTCCTAGTATCTCGGGTTGTATACGTATTCAGACCGTGACTTTTGGAGTTTGTATTTGGAGTTAGCCTTGTTGGTCACAAGGGTGGCCGACGGCATTGTAATACCGCCCGGTTGTTGTACTTATTTCCGCTGTAGTTGTATTTTATTTGGGTGTGATCGCCGTTCAGATTATTGGATTTCTGGTTGGGGTGTTACAAAAAGTGGTATCAGAGCGTAGTTACGCTCTGGATACAAGGATACACCGAGATTAGGATTCTAAGACTTAGGTTAGGGTTGAGTGATAGTATTGAAAGGAGTTTAAGTTAGTTTTACTTAGACTACTATCCAAGACCGAGATTGCGACCACAGTATCTAATATACCTCAACATCCTGCAGATGTCAGGAAGAGGAGGACGCCGTGGACAGGCTGATGAGGAGCCAAACATCAGGCTGGCAGACATTGCCACTTTAATCGCTCAGGCATTTGCACAGGCGGGGGTTGCACAACAGCAACAGCTACCTCCACCACCACCACCCAGGGAGAGAGATTGGGTGAAGAGTTTGGCTGATCTGAGGCCAACTGCATTCAAGGGGCAGACTGACCCTGCTCACTTGGAGACATACATCATGGAGATGGAGACAGCGTTCGAGACGCTTGCAGTCCCAGCTAGGGAAAAAGTAAGGCTTGCAGCCTTTTATCTGAAGGATGCAGCGAGAGATTGGTGTAACATGGTGAAAGCCGACCACCTGGATGACCCAGCTTTTACTTGGGGACATTACACTGCACTACTGAGAGGCAAATACTACCCGGCCCACACCAGAATGGTGAAGACTAGGGAGTTTGACGCCTTGGAGCAGACGGGGAAATGACCGTGGATGAGTATTATGTAAAGTTTACTTCACTACTCCGGCTACTACCCGGTATAGGATACTCAGACCAAGTGTTGGTCGACCGGTTCTACGGGGGACTGAGCCCTCGACTTCAGTTTGGGATGGGACCAATCACCCACCAGTTTACAGGTAAAACAGGAGAGACACAAACAGTTGAAAATTTTATTACATAGTATACCCCGTCATGGGAGATTTGGAGATTGATACCTTGAGATTTCAGGAATGCTATCATGCTGCCTCCGTGGTAGAGATCACTTGTAAGAGAAGGGATGCTTTGAGCTCCCAAAAGAGGAAGGACGGACCTGGTGGCGATGATGCCAAGCAGGGGAACTCCAACAAAAGGAACAAACCCTATCAGAAAGGACAGGGGTCCTATCAAGGGAAGGGGAACCAAACTACTGGGAACCCCCAGTCAGGAACCCACGGAGCAGCAACTTCACAGAAAACCTACCCATCTAAGGGTAGGCACTCTAATCAGACAGTTAGATTTGAACTTTTGTGATTACTTCAGTACCGTTGGAATGTATAATTAATCTTGATTGTATTAGGTTCTGGACATGGCTCAAACACGGGCCAGAAGTATGTCCGCCGTTTCAACTGTAACAGTGCGGAAGGATCACCCCGGCGTAGACTGCCAAGGGGAGAAAGTCATGTGCCGCTACTGTCAGATACTCGGGCATCGTGCCTTCAAGTGTATCCGAAACCCAGAGAGCAGGAACTACCGCCCGGGAGCAAAGCCAAACACAGGCCAAAAGAATGGAGCTAGCGATACTCGCCCTCCACCAACAAACCAGCTCAGGGGTATAAGGGCAAAGGCCCAGCATCGGGACCCGCCCTACATGTCATGGACCGCTCAGATGAGGCTGGTCCTTCTACCAACCCAGGTATTTCTAAACCATGTGAACCTGTTATTGAGCAATGGATGATGTGAATGAGTGCTTGCATGCCTTGATTGCCTAATTGAGTAGGAAGAATTAGTAAGACTCACTAGTAAAATTTAAACCACGTAGGAAGCTATAAGATATGCTTTCCTATCCCCTCACCGCCCTCCCTGGAGAGAAAACATTATCAAAGTACAAGAACCAGGGAACGAACAATGTAAGGTTATCCAACCAGGTTTGATACTACTCAAAGGATACCTAACACCGGAGACACAAATTGCAATCATTAGAAAATGTCACGAATTGGGAGCAGGACCAGGAGGGTTCTACACTCCAGAATTTCCAGGAGGATCAAAGATGAAGCTGAAAATGATGTGCTTAGGAAAGGATTGGAATCCTTACTAAAGACCTACCAGGATACAAGAAATGGAGATGGAGCACAAGTACCAAAAATCCCAGAAGAATTTTTACCAATTGTGGAACAAGCAGTTAATACAGCTCAACAGCTAGAAGAAGATCCAGTTCCCAACTTAAGGGCTGATCTATGTATCATCAACTTCTATGAAGAAGGAGGCCGTTTAGGACTCAAGGACAATGATGAAACAAAAGGGTCCCTTGAACAAGGGATACCAGTATTATCTTTGTCAATTGGAGATGACGCAGAGTTCCTTTATGGCGAGCAGAAGCGTGTGGACCTTGCAAAGAAAATCATATTGAGTTCAGGAGATGTTTTAGTAATGGGTGGAAAGTCAAGGTTGCTATACCATGGAATTAAAAGGATTAAACTAAACACAGCACCTTCGACAGTGATAAACACCACTCACATGAAACCAGGAAGATTAAGTTTGACTTTTAGAAAGTATTAGTATTGTAATTGTTTGGACATCTGAAAGGAGATCATCTCATCAATGAAGCATTATTGTTATGAAAGTGAATGTCTTTAGATCCCATCATATATCAAGTACTTACTCAGATTCTGTTATTTGTGCTAAGGAGACGGAAGGTGCCTTAAGTATACTTACTGAGGAGGAGGCCAGCAAGGGCGGCGCGATCCTCACTGGTACCTTTCCGGTTAATGGAGTGGATGCATTAGTACTGTTCGACTCCGGAGCCTCACATACTTTCGTTTCGCCTTCGCTTGCGGGGAAGTTGGGGCTAGACGCTGTAGAGTTACCTGATTTTAAGGTGGCACTCCCGTCTAAGGAGAAGATCAGTTGCACTCGTCTTTATAGAGGAGCCACTATCAGTATTAAGGAGGAGGAATTTCCTATGACCTTATTGAGTTCAGAGGTCTAGGATTCGATGTTATAGCCGGGATGGACTGGCTGGGGCGGCACAGAGGCCGCATTCTTTGTGCAGAGCGCAGACTGTTGCTTAAGAGCCCATCAGGAGTGACAGTATCTTACCGTCAGAGCCCTAGCACCATCGATAAAAGTTATATCTGCTATGTCCATGTACAAGCACGTCAGGAAGCAAAGGAGTATATTATGCTATGTTCAATGTAGAGCATGACCCTGATTTTGATCCAGCTATGCCAGTGGTGTCGGAATTTCCAGATATTTTTCCAAAGGAACTTCCAGGCTTACCGCCATCCAGAGAGGTAGAGTTCTCCATCGAATTACTACCAGGTACCGGTCCCATAGCTAAGGCACCGTACCGTATGGCACCAGCAGAGATGGCTGAGCTGAAGGAGCAGCTGAAAGATTTATTGGACAAGGGATACATACGACCTAGCGTATCTCCTTGGGGAGCACCAGTGCTTTTGTGAAAAGAAGGATGGAAGCCTTCTATGTATTGATTACAGGAGCTTAATGCAGTATCGGTGAAGAACAAATATCCACTACCACGGATTGACGATTGTTTGATCAGCTGAGAGGAGCAAAAGTGTTTTCGAAGATCGATTTGAGATCAGGCTACCATCAGATACCCATCAGGGAGCAAGACATAGAAAAGACAGCATTCAGAACACGGTATGGCCACTATGAGTTTACAGTTATGCCTTTTGGCTTGTCAAATGCACCTGCAGTCTTCATGGATTTGATGAACAGATTATTCAGAGAGCAGTTGGATAAGACCGTGGTTGTATTCATCGATGACATCCTCATTTATTCAAAGTCTAAGGAAGAGCATGAGAGTCACCTCCGACATGTACTTGAGATTAAGGGAGAACCAGCTTTATGCTAAGTTCTCCAAATGTGAGTTTTGGTTGGACAGAGTTTCCTTTTTAGGACATGTTATCTCTGATGCTGGGATCGCAGTGGATCCAGCAAAGATAGAAGCAGTTCGCACTTGGCCTAGGCCAAAGACAGTTACGGACATCAGGAGTTTCCTTGGTTTAGCAGGATACTACAGAAGGTTTGTCAGAGACTTCTCCAAAATAGCCAAACCTATGACCAGCTTAATGAAGAAGGACGCACCTTTCACATGGACTACTGAATGTGAGACCTCATTCGAGCTTTTGAAGAATGCTTTGACATCAGCACCAGTTTTGACTATACCTGAAGGCACAGAGGGTTATGAAGTTTACTGTGATGCATCAGGCAGGGATTAGGGTGTGTACTCATGCAGAATGGGAAGGTAGTCGCCTACGCTTCCCGACAGTTGAAGAAACATGAGGAAAACTATCCCACACATGACTTAGAGCTTGGAGCTATTGTTTTTGCACTGAAGATCTGGCGCCACTACCTGTATGGTGTCCAGATGACCGTATATTCGGATCACAAGAGTTTGAAGTATGTATTCACCCAGAAGGAGTTAAACATGAGACAAAGAAGATGGGTTGAATTCTTAAGGACTATGACATTGATTTGCAGTACAAAGAAGGGAAAGCTAATGTTGTAGCAGACGCACTAGTCGACGAGCACATTCTAAATGCCATTGTGGCTAGCTCGAGTCTTATGGACGACATACGTAGAGCACAGCAGAGTGATCAGCGAATGATGGAGATCAGTCAGAAGTTGTCTGACGGTACATTTGAGGGTGGAAAATATGAGTTCAGCTACATGATGATGGACTAATCAGATTGAAGGGAAGATTGTGTATTCCCAGAGACAGCACAGATATAAGGAGCATATTCTTCGAGAGTCCCACACTTCTTCCACATCTGTCCATCCAGGAGCTTCTAAGATGTACAAAGATCTGAAGAGGTATTTCTGGTGGAGTGGTATGAAGGGCGACGTGACAGAATATGTGATTCGATGTCTCACTTGTCAGAAAGTGAAATTCGAACATAGACGACCAGGAGGTATGGTACAGTCTATGCCAGTCCAGAGTGGAAGTTTTATGATATCTCCATGGACTTCGTGGTGGGACTACCACCTACGAGAGGAGGCCTTAATATGATTTGGGTGTTGTTGATCGACTGACTAAGTTGCTAGGTTTATTCCGATGAAAGACACTTGGAAAGTGCCAAAGTTAGCAGAACTATTTGAGCAGGAGATTATCAGACATCATGGAGTACCTAAGACTATTGTTTCAGATCGAGACACTAGATTTCTCTCACGATACTGGCGAGCTACGCGCGGCACTTGGCACTGAATTGAAGCTTAGCACAGCATTTCATCCTCAGACAGATGGTCAGTCAGAGAGGACTATTCAGACCTTAGAGGACATGCTACGAGCATGTGCCTTGGATTTCCAGGGCAGCTGGATAGATAGACTACATCTCATCGAGTTTGCATACAATAACAGCTATCACGCCTCTATACAGATGTCACCTTTCCAAGCCTTATATGGCAGACCATGTCGCACACCATTGTGCTGGGACGAGTCTAGTGAGACCGTCATCATTGGGCCTGAGTACTTAGAGCAAGTCCAGGCAGAAGTACAACAAATCAGAAGTAACATGAAAGCAGCACAAGACAGACAAAAATCATATGCTGATGAGATGCGAAGAGACCTTGAGTTCGCAGTTGGCGACCAGGTATTTCTACGAGTATCACCCATGAAGGGTGTATTCAGATTTGGGCAAAAGGGCAAGCTAAGCCCGAAATTTGTAGGACCCTACGCTATCATAGAGCGGGTGGGCCTTGTGGCATATCGACTTGATTTGCCAGCCGAGTTGGGCAAAGTACACAATGTTTTTCATGTGTCTCAGCTTAAGAAGTACATGCCTCATCCTTCTCATGTTCTACAACCAGAGACACTCTCATTAGAACCAACAATGAGGTATGTGGAAACACCGCAAAGAATCTTAGACAGAAAGACACGAGACACTCGAAACAAATCTGTGAGCCTAGTAAAGGTTCTTTGGTCGAACCACGATGTGGAAGAGGCCACATGGGAACTAGAAGCTGATATGCGAGCGAAGTTTCCCTCACTATTTACCGATTAGACACTCTAGTCTAGGGTACGTGGGCGTACCCCTCTTTTTGGGGGGTAGAGCCTTTTTCGTTTGTGAATTTAGTATGCATTTTGTTGCACTTTCGTGCATTTCAGTGACACTTTGTCTTATATGTGTTCTTGTGTAACATTGTTCAGTATATTTCAGTGACACTTTGTCTTGTATGTGTTCTTGTGTAACACTGTTCAGTATACCTCAGTGACACTTTGTCTTGTATGTGTTCTTGTGTAACACTGTATTTGAATGTACTTTGTGCACTATCAGATATGAAAAGTGACTGTGTTATTACATCATACTATATTGTTCCAAAGTATTCCTGTTGTGTTTGATATACACTGTGAACTTAGGAATATAGAGACTTGGGACTTGATCCCTAAAAACTAGATTGAGCTGTGGATACTTAGTGGAACTTGATTCCCCACAACCTTATAATTTAGATATGAGACTTCGGGGCGAAGTCCTTTTTTAAGGGGGGTAGATTGAAATACCCCAAATCTAATTAATATTATTAAACCATTATTTAATGGAAAATAATCCTATTATAAATCATTTCACGTACGCATGCAAACCCATGCATGAGAATGTTACGTAAAAACAGTCGTTTCTCCATAAACGCTAAAACACCTTAGAAGCATATGGTCGAACATGACCTTGTATGACCCTCTAATATTCAAACCAAATGGTCATACAATTATTATATTAATATACAAATATATTCCCTAAGCTATATTCAGTCAAAAACGCAAAACGCTCGGGAGTGCTCACGCCCGCTCCTTAAAGCACGAAAAGTCCGGAGGAGTGCCGAGGTGGCACGAACTCCTATAAAATTAATTCCTTGAGTTCCTAACATCATTATTAACCATTATAAAGAGAACCCACGAAGTGGTTTCTCAAAATTCAGCAAAAACCACAGGAGGATTTCTTAGCGCTCCTTTTTGCCCGGGTGTGTCCCGATGGCCCGTAAATTATGTCATGGGTTGATATAACCCCATATAACCCAATGTAACATCTTAATATATGTTTATTTACTATAATAAGTGTTTACAAACACTTGGAACTCATAAAAATAATTTGTTTTCCAAAATTTCCTTAGAGCACAAAAACACACCTTCGGGTGTCACGAAAACGCGTTTTACGCAATTGCCTTGTTTTTTGACATGCCACGAATTGGTAATCTTAAATATGGTTAAAATGACCTTCTAAATCAGTTGGTGTGACTAGTCAACAAGGCTCTCTATAGGGGCCGAATTTTAGAGCAAAAACTAGTATAAAATTTGCCTTTAAAGTTTATAAAAGGTTTAATACATGGTGACTCACCTTCCCATGTGTTGTATTACTTAATGTCAAAGTATGTAGGTCTCATATGACCAGCAAGCTGTCGAAATTAGGCCATGGAATAAGGCCATGTGAGCTAGAACAAAAACAAATGAGAAAAAGCAAAAAGTAGATCTAGAATTCACTTTTCTAGATTCCTTCTTTTCCATGTGACCTAACATGCTTGTCCTTGGCTCTTCAATGTCAATTAAGACACCCCATTTGACCCTTGAATTCGTGACTCTACAAGGGAGGAAGAAGATAAGCCTAACTTAGAAAAATCAAAAGAATAACTTACCTAAATTACCTTGTCTTCTAGCTCACAATCATGTTCTTTCCAACTCTTGCCTTGTACACACCACATGCACGAAATTATGCAGAGAACATGGGCATTTATTGAGCCAATAAACCATGTAATAAACTAAGGAAAAGTAAAGTCATTTGACATTAAAAAATTGACAAAGCAAAAATCAAATTCCAAATGCATTTTCTTACCTTATACAATTCGTGAGTCTCATTCTTCTCCTTGCCCTCTTCATCCACGAATTGGTAAGCTACCTAGCTCTCTCTTCTTGCTTCATCTTCTTCCTTTGAAGCTCTTAAGTCCATTAATGGAGTTTTAACTTCTATCTTCATCATTAAGGTAATTTCCTAGCATTTCTTGTCAAACCTTGAAGCAAAACTCTTCCTAGCATAACAACAAGAGTTCGGCATCACTTAGTTCACCAAGGAGGTTGTTCAAACCAACATTAATCCAAGGAGCATCTCAAGGTTATCTTAAGGTAGTTTTAAAGCTTGAAAATCCTTAAAGCACATTTTTATGTGTAACCAAGTTCTACTTCTTCTAAGGTTCCTTTCTTCTTCATTTTGATGAAGGAAAATTGTTCTTCATCCACCTTAGGAGTGCCGAATTCATAAGGAGAAAAGTCTAAGGTAAATCCTTGTAAAACTACTTACAAATCTACTTAAGATCTTATTCAAGAAGATAACTCCTAAAACTCCTACACCACTTGCATATAACCGAAGTGGAGCATCAAAATTTCCTTGGAGAAAGCTTGGAGATTCAAGAGGAGTTCAAGCACTTAACCACCTTGTTAAAAGTAAGTTTACTAAGTAAATCCTTATGTTATAAGCTTTGTTAAGCTTCTAAAATATACAAAAATTATGTACATCTCCTAGGTTTATTAAAACCGAAACTATATGGTATTATGTGCCAAAAATACAATCTATAGCTTATATAGAAAATATTTACCTTAAGACACATTTTGTGTCACAAAATTTAGTTATGTTACATATTAATTCAAGCTGAATTATCAAGGGAAAAAATGCTTATTTTTGAGCTAAGAATTTATATAAGACATTACAATAATTTTTACATGAGTTATATAACTCCTATGAATTTATGTATAATTATTATGACATATAGTCCACTTTTATTATATACTATGGTCACCAAATAAATATGGCCGAATGTACTAATTGATAAATAGGTATTAATGACCTACTTAGGTATATAACTTATATCACAAAGTTTGGTGAGCTAGAAATATTTCATTAGTGCTTAAATGGCTAATTAATTAAGTTAAGTGGCTTAAATGTAATTTTTACAAAATTTAGTGTATATATTGTGAAAGCCGAGAGATAAGGGGTATTTGGTGAAATTATAATATAATATAAGGTTAGGAATTAAGTTTATGAATTTTAGATAATTTAAACAAGTGTTAAAATAACATTTTATTAAGTTTTGGGCTATTATGTAATTTATAAAGTTGTTATGAAAGTTTAGAACATAAAAAGGGGCGAATTCATAATTAAGAGATTTATTAGGCTCACCTTTGAAATTTTGAGGAATTATATATTTAGACTTTAGTTTATAAGTCATTAAGAAGTTATTATAAAGTTTTGGGGTGAAAATGTAATTAATGGAGAGTTCAAGACCAAAGCAGAATTATTTGGGGTTAGTTTGGTAATTTAAGCATTTATATATATATATATATATATATATATATATATATTCGGCATTTATGGAGAATTAAAATTAAAACTATAGTTTATAAGGCATTATGCAAAATTTATAAGGTTTTGTGGTTAAATTGTAATTATGGGAAATAAAATATTATTGCCGAGAATTTAATGGGCTAAGTTGTTATTTTGAAAGTTATAGTACTTAAAGGCTATATACCAAAATATTAGTGTGACTATGTAATTTAGCTAAATAAGAAGTTAAAACTCTAAAATATAATGAGATTAGAATTTAAATATAAAAGTTTATGAATTAATGTGGTTGATTTATAAATAACCGAAATATAACGGTATAATTAGATTTAAATAAATATAGGTCCTACATGGATATTTGGAGGAATTAGAAGAAAGAATTTTAATTAAAGGAATTATGGAATTAGAACTATGGCTTATATAGTTATAAGGAAGTTAAAGGAAACAATAAATATTATTTATGACTAAAAGGAGAATAATGAGATTATAAGAATATTATGTCATTGTAAGACATCTAAATATAGTTAAGAAAATTATAAGTTGTTATGTCACTTAGACAATTAAATAAACAACTAATATAGTACATGAATATATGAATACATATATGTACATTAAAGGATTTACAAATAGATCAAAAAGGAATAACAAATAAGTTATCATTAAATCATGAGGTGATTAAAAGAAATAAACCTCACATGAAATGACAAATACGAGATTTGTTGGAAGATCTAATAAGATTATATATAAGGGTAACATAAATTAACCCTCTCAGTTAATCCTATTCTAGTACTTTGTTTGACCAGACGTTGACCAGGTATAATCAACTGCAAACTACGGTGAACGGTATGGGATTCTTGCAACCTGTTTTCTACCGGATTACACCGGCTTGTGTGCTATCTGTTGTTTGAAGTAACGACCAAGATAACTAATGTAAACTGTTGTTTTACTCTTGCACATTGTGGTATTATTTTATGTGCGTGAATGTTGCTGACTACAACGTGTATGTCCCACGCATACAAACACTATTATACCAGGATTAAATACCTGCGTTTCAGTATACCGAGGACTTGTACTCAAGTCTCTCACTAACTTCAGTTAATAACAAACGTTATTATCCTAAACGTGATAATTGACAATACACATTGGTTCTTGTTTAACGTCTTCATATGACACTTAATAATTCTATACTACGAGAACGAGGAGCCCAGTTGGATCTGGCCATGCATGCTACAGGAGTTGTACCTGTCTCAGGTCGTCTCCTACTACGTCGCGACGGAACTTTCAGGGGAGGAAGACTCTATTCCTTCCGGGTTTCTAATGCCCTTCAGTTTGAGGAAGACTTCATTCCTCTAGTGGGATTCTATTTCCCACGCCTCTCAGTTCAGGGTTTAACTACGTTATCTCCTGGGGTTTTTATACCCAACCTTTCAATCTTAACGAGGTCACTATACCTCCACTATTTAAGATATTCAGTTATACTGTCAGTCCCATTGTGGGACCGACTATCATTAAAGAATTTCAGTTCAGCTAACTCGACCTTCTGAGTCTTGTTCTATGTGACATTATTGTCCTTGTATGGATACTTGTTATTATCAGACTATGCTTGTTTACAGCTTTATAAAAATGAACTGCATGTGTGTTCGACAAAGTAGTTGGTGTGGCCCGGTAGACGATGGGCTGCACGTTTCCATACCAGCATTGTTTGCTGAGCCCCTTTGTGGGCACCCCCATTTTTCAGGTACCTGAAGTTGAGAAGATTACCACACCGAGTGTAGGTGGGGTAGATTCAAGCTATGAGAGTCTTTTTCTAGACATTTCTTTTATTTAAGTATTTTACATTTGAGTTTGATTCCTAGTATCTCAGGTTGTATTCGTATTCAGACCGTGACTTTTGGAGTTTGTATTTGGAGTTAGCCTTGTTGGTCACAAGGGTGGCCGACGGCATTGTAATACCGCCCGGTTGTTGTACTTATTTCCTAGCTGTAGTTGTATTTTATTTGGGTGTGATCGCCGTTCAGATTATTGGATTTCGGGTTGGGGTGTTACAACGGCTGAGTTCTCTGACTTTGGGGATGATCTCCTCTGCCCTAGTTCGTTTTTTGGGGGTCCTTTTATAGAAAGAGCATGGTCAAATTGATAGAGCAAGATCTTTATCTAAAACGCTGATTCGTGCTCTAAGGGAATCTGATTTTGTAAAATATGTTTCAGGCCGAGATAAATTAAGAAATTTTAACTGAAGATAAAGGATGATTTTTAGGAATTTTGAGAGATGGAATCGGGTTATTTTGATAAATAACCGATTAGATAAAAATCTTGCAATCTGGAATCTCCCATAATTCATAACTTATTATTGGAAAGTCGAAATAACGAAATTCCAACGGCATTAGTCTCTAATAAACATCCTCTAACTTGTGTTAAAATTTCATGACGTTTTGTTTTAATTTCGGTATTTTCCATAGGAGAGAGAAAATTGCAAAAATGATTGAATTTCTCTTTTAAATTTTGGGCTAAGGTACCAAATAAAATAATTTCAGGTTTATGACTGTATGTAGTCATGCTAACCATGTGACAATTTTATTTTAATTTTGGAAACCTTTTATTATTTCTATTTTGAGGTTATTTCATGTGTTAATTAAAGAAATTAGCTTATAATATGAATTAAAAGCTAAATTTCCAGAATAAATATTATCAGAGAATCATGAAATACCTTTCATAATGACTATGATATTTGGAAGTGTTTGGAGATAATGAACAAGTATAAAAATAGAAAATCCCGATAATGTCCTTGGAAAATCCCGCCTTGGTGCTTTTGACCCCTTTTGCCCTTTGTAACATGTATGCCTTAGAGACTACTCCGGGGGGTTGAAATTTTGGGTATAACAGATTGCCCCCCGACAACTAGGCTTTATAATGAAGATGAAAAGACTAGTTGATGCCTGAGTGATACCCCAAAATTTTGGATCTTAAAACTCCCTATATGCAGATTGTGTCGAGCTATTCTAAGGTGCTGACCACCTAAAGTGATGAAATGATGTCAAGCTATTCTAAGGCGTTGACTACCTAAAATGATGAAATGGAGTAATGTCAAGCGATTCTAAGGCGTTGACAACCTAAAAGATGAAGTAATGTCAAGCGATTCTACGGCGTTGACAACCTAAAAGACGAAGTAATGTCAAGCGATTCTAAGGCGTTGACAACTGATAAGTGAAAAATATATAGACTTTTAAGGGTTTAATTACCTTACAATTTGTAGTATTTTAAGTAATATTTCTCACTTATCTTATGATTTTCCTAGATTTATGTTTTAATATGAATTGATATATTTTATGTATTAAATGTAGGAAAAAGTGTTGGAATCAAGTAGTTTACTTCACAAGCTTCCCAACGCAACAAACGGCGAGTAAAACGGGCTTATAACGAAAAATCTGGAGCCCATTCAATTTAGTATACTCGTAATATATACCTACATCCTCTTATCTCGCGGACGTGAGACAGAAGACCGCGAGGCGGAACAGAGCATTGCAACCGCCAGGCGGAAGAGATAGAGGCGACCGCCTCTTTTCAGGCGGACAAGAGACAGAAGACCGCGAGCGGACATTACAGAGAGTACCGCCTCATATGAGGCGGACGACAGAGATGCAACCGCGAGGCGGTTGAGACAGAGGATACCGCCTCTGTTCAGGCGGACGCGTGTAAATGTGTAGGAAATCAACGGGTTATCTTCTAGCCGACTCGCTCTGCAACTTGAGACGGCGCCTACCAGAAATCACGCCCGCGTTTCAGCTTTGTCCCCTGCGCAATCAATAGCTGCAATCAATGGGGAGCTGCAATCATCGAGCTCAATCAATGAAGCTGCTGCTGTGCTTCATCTTCCTCTATAAATACCAGCTTCATTCCTCCTCGTTAAGTGTCCTTCCGGAGGCTCCTTCCGTGGTTCCTCTGGAGTTCCAACTCACGCACCATCTCATTTCTCTCCTTCCGCCTTCTCCATTTATTTATTTTACAGTCCACCAAATCCACCTCTAGCCTACATACACAAAATAGCAGAGCGAGACGGAGTGATTACGGATGATTTCTATCATTCTTGTTTCTGTTATTCTATTTAATATGTTAGGCTAGTTTACGTACGCTTTGGGAATAATTATTATATTCTGTATTAATTATGCAATGTTTTTACTGGTTTTAATTTAATGAAGTTTGTTACGCTTAAAGCTCATCTCTCGCCTTTTTAATAAATGTCATGAGTTTATTAAATTGCTTGCTAAGTCTATTTTGATCAGACCAGGTGATAAATAGATAGGTTGATTAAGCCGTAAATTTGGAGAAAGCTCTATTATGATTTAATGGGTTAGTATTTTCAGATGCAATTATATTTCCTCGAATTTAACGTCCGTTTACATAAGAGTGCTCGAAGCCTGATAGACCGGGCATTTCTGGTAAACGAGTTCTTATGAGGCTATGACTTAGTCCTTAAGATATTTTAAAAAGGAATTTTGCCAGACAATTATAATTAAACCAGTAGGAATAGCATGAAAGAGCAGATAATATTAATCTGAACCAGAGTCCCGTTTAGTTTATCTGTTAATTTAGTTTATTTTATCTTTTCTTTTATTTATAAAAACAAGTCAATTAATCCCCCCTCCTGTGACACGCTTAGGTACTATAATATGTACATTAGTCCCGTGGTTCGATATCCGGTCGCTTACATTTCACTATACTACTGCGACCGGGATTTGTTGCAGCCCGACGTTTATTTTGGGTTTTAATTTCTTTTCTTTCTTTTAATAATTACACCACTTAAACCACTCAGATTATAACGTCTACAAAATGGCGCCGTTGCCGGGGACTAGATTTATTCTAGTTCCTAAGCCCCGGATTATTCACCTGTTTAATTATAAATATTTTGTTCTCTTAAATATGTTAATAATATTTCTATATTATTTTCGTTTATTGTTAATATTAATTATTTCTATATTTTGTTAATAATAATTATAAATAATCTGTTAATATTAATTGGACATTTGGACAAATTGGACACCTGACTTTGGCCATCTAACTTCGGACATCTAACTTCTGACATCTAACTTCTAACTCTTATTAACATTTAATTTCCATTGTCTCTAACATTTAATTTCCATTGTCTCTAACATTTAATTTCCATTGTCTCTAACATTTAATTTCCATTGTCTCTAACATTTAATTTTCTATAAATTGACTACTAACTTATAATTTATGTCATTTTTATTTTCTAACTCATAATTTTATGTAAATATATTGTTGCTGTTTTAATCAGGTTACAGAACAAAGAAAGAAAAAAAAAACGAAACAGGGGTTGTCCGCAAGGACAACCGCCCCGTTTGCTCGCGGTCGCCCCACTCTTGACCGCCACTTAACGCGCGGACGCTACACACACGACCGCCTCGCGGTCGACTCACTCTTGTCCGCCAGATAACGCGCGGACGCCATACAAGAGACCGCCTCGCGGTCGTGCTACAGAAAGAAAAAAAAATGAAGCGCCGCGTTTCACAAATCTGTTCTTCCCCAATTCATTTCGAACTCGAGCGAACCCGATTAAAACAAAAACTTCAAACGCCGCGTTTTGCAATCTGTTCTTCCCTAAATTAGAAAATTTGAACCGGTGCAGAGGAGAACGAACAAGCCGCCGCGCGACTCCCCCCCTCTTCAAATCGACACATCTTCTTCAATCCTCCACCAGATCACGCAAGGTTAGTATCGAAAACTTTGTTTTTCAATTCTTAACGTTTCTATAGCTTCAAATCCTCAAATGATGAACTACATTGGGAGAAATTAAGGACTGAACTTTCGAACCCTAGGTCGACCCGTTCGAAAATTCGAGCTTAATATGCAATTTTTGTCTCAGATTCTTCTTCTATAAATCATAATATACATACACAAGGTTAAATCTACACTGAATATACTTAAATTTGTCGTTTTTGATGAATTTCAAATTTAGGTATATGTAGATACGAGATTTGCTATGTTAAAATAGCATTATTCTCCAATTAAATTATGCCTTATTTTATTAAACGAATGAATTTATGATTATAGGTTGTTATATGTGGATTTAGGCTGATAACGGTATTAAGTTACCTTGCGTTTGACTGAATTGATTGTGAAGAATCGTAGATTTTTACGGGAGGTTCTGTCGATTTTTTCGACAGAATTTTTTTTGTATAATTATTCTATTTATTTTTCATATTATTTATTCTTCTTGTTTCTATTTTTATTTAATATTACTAAAATGTTTACGTCTAATATTCATGCTTTGATAATAAATTTAATTTTTATGATGTTTTTAATATTAATACTTATGTTGCTTTTAATATTAGTTTTTATGTTGCTTTTTGTTTATTAATATTCGTTATCTCTTAATGATTTTATTTTATGTAGTATTTTATTATGTTGTGTACTAACATTTTGTAGATTTATACTGTGTTTGAACCTTATCAAAACTTCAGGAAGGTAACAGTTCGGTTTGCTTTATGTTTTTATTTAATGTAGTACTTCATTATTTTTGCTTAAGTATTTATGCCTTATTATTCATGTTTTTCATTTTATTATTTTCTTTTGGTGCCACTTGAGTTCTGCTGGCTATATATGATTTTCTTTTCAGAACAAATCCTATGTCGAATATATAGCTGAACTCACCTTTGGAAAGCAACCTCAGTTGCTTTGGCATTTCAATATCTTCGGTTGAACACTTGCGCAAACTCAAGTGTGAGGAACATCTCACCCTGCCAAAGCTCTAAGTGTGAGGAAGGATACCTTCCTCAATCTACGATACAAGGGGAGTTTCAGTTCTTCCTTTATTTTATTAATGTTCAACCCGTATTTATTTTAATCCTTTATGAGTCTGTCATAATTTGAAAGGTCATTTTCTTGATTTTAATTCTGAACAATGAGGACATTGCTCCTCTTAAGTGTGAGGAAGGAAAGACCTTTCCCTGAAATTATGACAGTAGTTCGATAATGCCACACTCACTTTTTGCTACTCTAAACTGCCTAATTTTTAAAAAAAATTGATAAAAATGAGATAAATAATTGTAGAAGTGTCTGAAATTATGTCAAGTGACAACTGAAAGGTAGTTTTATTTAAAGGAGTTTGTATAAAATTATTTTCCTTCAAAATACTCTATTTTTACTCGAAAAATGATAGATCTGCTACTTGTAAAAATCAATTTAGTTTAGCTTGGGATTATGGAAATATGTGGAAAGTCAAGGAAAGAGAAGGATAAAGACAAGGTACTCCGCTGTTTATGAATTTTTTCTAACCAAGAACAGGCCTCGTCTATCTGGTTATTAAGTTCTTTGGGGTGCTTTAACACCTATCTACCTAAGGTCTCGTGATCTGGGATAGAAGACCCAACACCGCTACAAAGATAGAGAGAAAAGTCTGGGGTACAGAAAAATAATGCAATTTTTTTTATAAAAATACATTATATAAATAATATGTGCTTTGTCCATACAATTTGCACATTCAAAAAAAAAGAAGTGTAAATAAATAAATTGCAATTTATGTTTATAAACATGAGTACGTGGTGTTGAAAGGTATTGCGGAATAAGGCATTACTTCACACCCCTTGTCATCCCAGGTTAGTGAATGAAATTGGTTGAAAATCCCAGGTTAATCTAACTTGTTTTCTGCAGTCTAGTTTTTCTATGCTTTTATTAAATTGTTCTTCTTCACTGTTTATAAAACCTACTTCTAAGAGCAGAATTATTCTTTCGATTGTCACTTTGTCTAAATTCCCTTCTACACTTATTTAATCTTGTTTTATTATTAAGGCTTAGAGATAATTAATTCCTTATTTGCTTGAGGACAAGCAAAAGTCAAGTGTGAGGAAGTTTGATAAGTGCGAAATATATAGACTTTTAAGGGTTTAATTACCTTACAATTTGTAGTATTTTAAGTAATATTTCTCACTTATCTTATGATTTTCCTAGATTTATGTTTTAATATGAATTGATATTTTATGTATTAAATGTAGGAAAAAGTGTTGGAATCAAGTAGTTTACTTCACAAGCTTCCCAACGCAACAAACGGCGAGTAAAACGGGCTTATAACGAAAAATCTGGAGCCCATTCAATTTAGTATACTCGTAATATATACCTACATCCTCTTATCTCGCGGACGTGAGACAGAAGACCGCGAGGCGGAACAGAGCATTGCAACCGCCAGGCGGAAGAGATAGAGGCGACCGCCTCTTTTCAGGCGGACAAGAGACAGAAGACCGCGAGCGGACATTACAGAGAGTACCGCCTCATATGAGGCGGACGACAGAGATGCAACCGCGAGGCGGTTGAGACAGAGGATACCGCCTCTGTTCAGGCGGACGCGTGTAAATGTGTAGGAAATCAACGGGTTATCTTCTAGCCGACTCGCTCTGCAACTTGAGACGGCGCCTACCAGAAATCACGCCCGCGTTTCAGCTTTGTCCCCTGCGCAATCAATAGCTGCAATCAATGGGGAGCTGCAATCATCGAGCTCAATCAATGAAGCTGCTGCTGTGCTTCATCTTCCTCTATAAATACCAGCTTCATTCCTCCTCGTTAAGTGTCCTTCCGGAGGCTCCTTCCGTGGTTCCTATGGAGTTCCAACTCACGCACCATCTCATTTCTCTCCTTCCGCCTTCTCCATTTTATTTATTTTACAGTCCACCAAATCCACCTCTAGCCTACATACACAAAATAGCAGAGCGAGACGGAGTGATTACGGATGATTTCTATCATTCTTGTTTCTGTTATTCTATTTAATATGTTAGGCTAGTTTACGTACGCTTTGGGAATAATTATTATATTCTGTATTAATTATGCAATGTTTTTACTGGTTTTAATTTAATGAAGTTTGTTACGCTTAAAGCTCATCTCTCGCCTTTTTAATAAATGTCATGAGTTTATTAAATTGCTTGCTAAGTCTATTTTGATCAGACCAGGTGATAAATAGATAGGTTGATTAAGTTGTAAATTTGGAGAAAGCTCTATTATGATTTAATGGGTTAGTATTTTCAGATGCAATTATATTTCCTCGAATTTAACGTCCGTTTACATAAGAGTGCTCGAAGCCTGATAGACCGGGCATTTCTGGTAAACGAGTTCTTATGAGGCTATGACTTAGTCCTTAAGATATTTTAAAAAGGAATTTTGCCAGACAATTATAATTAAACCAGTAGGAATAGCATGAAAGAGCAGATAATATTAATCTGAACCAGAGTCCCGTTTAGTTTATCTGTTAATTTAGTTTATTTTATCTTTTCTTTTATTTATAAAAACAAGTCAATTAATCCCCCCTCCTGTGACACGCTTAGGTACTATAATATGTACATTAGTCCCGTGGTTCGATATCCGGTCGCTTACATTTCACTATACTACTGCGACCGGGATTTGTTTGCAGCCCGACGTTTATTTTGGGTTTTAATTTCTTTTCTTTCTTTTAATAATTACACCACTTAAACCACTCAGATTATAACGTCTGCAACAACCTAAAAGACGAAGTAATGTCTAGCGATTCTAAGGCGTTGACAACCTAAAAGACAAAGTAATGTGTAGATGCAAGAATGTTGATGATGCTCGGATGCTTCTGGGGACCGAAACCCGTGCCAATGCTCCTGGCTGGACCCAATGTGGACTTATTGCCATCGCCCCCCAAGCCGGTGTGCAGGGATAACTCCTGGTAAAAACCCTGGGGACTTATTGCCATCGCCCACCATTCGTTGATCCCAAAATAAGTTGACATCACACAGGAGGATTTATTGCCATCACCTCGCCAACTTTTCTGTCGCCAGGTCTTGTGACGCGCCTGGATAATGCAGATGGATGATATGAAGATGACGCAAATGAAAGTGATGCAAATGTAGATGATGAAAATGATGCAAATGATATGGATGATATGAAAATGATGTTCGGATGCTTCTAGGGACCGAAACCCGTTCCAATGCTCCTTGTTGGTATACTATGGGGACTTATTGCCTCTGCCCACCAACTGGGGTGCTGGGATAACTTCTAGATTACCAAGGGGACTTATTGCCACTGCCCACTAGTTGTTTCTCCCAAGAAGTTGACATGAAGATGGGGACTTATTGCCTCTGCCCCGCCAACTTAGATCACGCTCTGTGTCGTACCTGTCTCGCACTGAAGATGATACTAGGTCTCATACTGGTCTCGCACTAGATGATGACGCTCGGTCTCGCACTGATGAAGGTGATGGGTCTCGCACTGACGAATATGATGGTCTCGCACTGATGAAGATGCATGGTCTCGCACTGAAGTCTCATACTAAATGGATGAAGAAAAAGCCGGATTTCGCATTGATTCTGGGTCTCGCGCTGAATGAAGATGCCGGGTCTCGTACTAAAGTCTTGAAAATGATGGGTCTCGAACTAAGAATGAATCGGAAAGATAATGGTCTCGTGCAAATGATGAAAACTGATTACTGGAGTGCCAAACACGGCAATGATGATAAGATGTATGCAATCAAAATATATGAAGGATACTCGTTCAAAACAGGAAACTGTTGGAAAAGGTGCCAAACTTGGCGATGTTGAGGTGTTATGCAAAAGTTGTAAAATGCAACTAAAGTGTTTGTTGGAAGCTTGCCAAAACAAGGAACTGTTGAAAAATGTGCCAAACATGGCAATGCTTGAGAAAACCTACTGAAAAAGGAAAGTGAAATGATCATTTCCTGACTAAAAATTTCATATCTACAATTTGTTTCTTAAGAAAATGAACATGCCGCTGGTGGAAGTATGTGGTTGTTGTGGTGTTAAAGGCTTTTCCGGTGTTCAGGATTTGCGATAGACCTGGGATCAGGCTATGATTTTGGATGTGGTCTGGGTTATGACGGGCCTGATGTTTTTGTGGAGGTAAGGCCAATGACAGGCTTGAGGTGGAATGGTGGTGGTGATGTTTGAGCTCTGGGTTCGAATTGGTGTTGTCATAGCAATTGTTGGAACCAACAATTGCCCCCAGTACTTTTCCCTTAAGACAATCTGAGCTAGAGTTCATGGCAATCGATCGGAATGATCGATTGCCCCCAGTATTTTCTTTTATTAAACGTGCGAACGAGTCTCGTCCTTACAGGGTCAAGGCTTATGTTTTTATGTGGTGCTTCCTAACCTACACTCGGCGTGTTTTGATGCTTGCACCCGTTCCTTACCTACGGTCACAACTTCTAGACCATTGAATTCGGTATTTGACGGATTTACGCATTTGATCTGTTACTTTCACGTGATTGGACACACAACTATCAAGTCGGAAGTCTTTAAAGCTTATAACGTGGCCATGGGGTGTGATGAAGGACAACGGGACCATGGAGGGATATTTGAGGTATGTGGAGCTTAAGTGGGTGACCAAAGCTGCAACTTGCGTCTTCTCTCGGATTCATCTTCCTTGTCTTGAAGTCGTCTAGCTGCTTTGTGCTGACGTTGTTTTCGAGCTTCTGGACTTGGACTTTTGTCCTTCGCACCATTTCTCTTCTCTTTGTCATTTGAATTTCTCCGAGGCACTTCGGGATTGCCTTTTTGTTTTATCCTTTCTTGACTTTGCCTTCGGGGTTCTTGTGTTTCCCGGCTTTGGGCTTCGAGAGCTATTTTGATGTGAGCTCTTTTGATCCTGTGTCACTCTGGGACCATTTGCGGATCGCTTCGTCATGCTGATAGTAGCATTGCTTCTTTGGACTGATGAGAATGTTATTGAGAGTCGGGCTCCTCGCTTCCTTTGGTCACGGGTCGGACATTCATCATTGGCTGGATTATTTTGTGGAGCTCATAATATTGAAAAAGGGATATACGAAAGGCTCAACGGGGGTGCCTAGGGTTTAATGATAGGGTTTACAAGCTTTTGGCTATGTGGTGCTGTGCCTAGGTGCTTCGTCATCCTTGATAGTTGTGTATCTGTTCTTTGTTACTTTTCGCAGATCTAAGAGTAAATTTACAAATTATCTCCTTCGGTCGGAGTTATGCCGTTTACCTCACCTTTGAACGTGGTCTCACCGGAGTCGTGTAAAAATGACACGCTCGTTCACTCATGGTTTTTCCACTCAAGACACTTGTGAGATTTTCACTTGGAAACTCGTTCGCACATTTAACAAAAGATAAAAGACGACGAACTTAAACTTAGATTGCCCCTAGTATTGATTTTGGGGTTTGTGACAACAATTCGATAAATGTGGACCTTGAACTTCTTTGTGGGTTGTGAGTTGTGGTGTTTGGTTAGGCATGTTCAAATTTTCAGAAACAAAATGCAAGTCTTTGTATCCCATTGCACAGTCAGAAAATGATTACTTCGTGATCCTTGAAAGACGTGAGTGCTCTTTTTCAGTTTTTTGAATTAATGAATAATGCTTTGTACAAAAATTAAGAAAATGGAACTATGTTTTATTCAACAAAAAGAATAATGTTGGAAATTACAAACTCAAGAAAACTACCGAAAATGATCAAGGGAACTAACTACTACAAAAGTTGAAAGACAACTAATCAAGAAAAGAAATGCATTTAATGAGAAAAACACTAAAAAAACAACATTTCTGATGATGCTTGGGCACGCGTGCTCTGCGCTCTCCACCATGTTCTCAGAATTGGAGCCCTTGGTCAATTAGATCCTGGATTCTGTGTTGTAGGGCCCTGCAGTGGTCAGTGTCGTGACGGGCAGCTGATGGAAGTAACAAAATTGAGTAAGATCCTTCCCCAAATGAGTAGTTCCTGGCCTCAGGGCGAGCGGTTGCATCGGATATCTTCCTCGAAGCTCTTCAAGTGCTTGTCTTGGTGTTCGACCGATATCTGTAAACTCTCTTTGTCGAGAATTCCGTCGGGGCGGTTCTACTGTCCCAACGCTCCAACCAGGTCCTCTTGACTGTCGATCACTGTCTTCCTCATGTTGCCTGGTCCTCTTGCGGGTGCAGCTTTGGATGCAAGTTGCTGCTCCTGGTTGCCTAATCACTTTCCTGAGTTTTGTAGCAATTTCTTTGACATTCTCCTTCGATCCTCGGACCCTAATGGAGCCAACTTCAATGCAGTCAAAAAGGGTGTTGAGAAGCCTGTCCACCAACTCATCCCGAGCTTGACGTTCGGACTCGAGGGAAAGAGCCTTTGCTTTCAACTCTTCGATAACAGCAACGTAGTTAGATTCCACGGCGTCCATGGCAGCACTATGCCTCTGCTCCATAGCTTCAACGGTGGCCATGTGCTTTTGTTCCAAAATTGCGAGCTGGGCTTCCATGTCAATTGGACCGCACTTAGGACTTGAGTCTACCTGTGTCCAAGGTGTCCATTATTAGCTAACCAAAGGAAGTGGGCTGAAACATGACGCTTCACAAGATAGATCGAAGCAGACTTATGCTGAAAGCGAGTGGGCCAGGATACCCAGAGAATGTCTGGGCTGGAGTATCTTTCAGACTATGAACTGGAACTTGGACTAAAACCTAAACAGATGGCTTTGATTGGGCCTGAGAGGTGACACCTAGATCTAGGGTTTGGGGCTAGGGCCCGAATAAGAAGTCTACCTAGTCTAGAATGAGCCCTTGGGCCGGAATGTGTTTGGGCCTGGAGTAAAGCACATGGGCTGGAATGGTCCCTAAATCACAAATGGGCCCAACTTTCTTTGGGCCAGAGAAGATGGTTGCTAAGCAAAAAAGATTTTACTTTCATAACTTGTGGGTTATTTCAAGTTCAGGTGGATTTCTTTTTTATGGGCCTAGAACTGATTGCATAATTCAAATTGGGCCAAAGAGAAATAACCTAAGTCTAAGCTTTTGGGCCGAAGCCCGAATGACTCACATATTAAACCAAACAGGACCTCTAGGCCGCAAACAAGCAGAGCCGCCAATTCGGGTTGGGCTAGGTTAATGTAGGAGAAGTTCCTATCAATCTCTAGGCTGGGTAATGGGCCGATCATACGAGCAAACAAGGCCCACACAAATTCAACATGTCCTCACTAGACGTTTAAATCAAACCGGGTATGGATCGATCCGGAGAGGTGCTTGGGGCCTGGGCCCAGGTCACCTCAAAGGAATAGGGCTTGCACGCTATTCTCCTTGGGCTTCCCCACTCTTTCACATCACCAGAAGGTGTGCGTCTACGGTCGGGTCTTTGACTGACCAAACAATGGGCTAGGTAAGGATACTGCCAGGAAAATGCTTGGGGCTAAAGCCCAGGTATTAAGGGGGTGTGGTTAGACGACACCCTCCTCTTTTCCCCCACTTATTCACATCACCTAAAAGGTGTGAGTCCCTGACAGGGGACCCTCAAACAGGTCCCGGGGTAAAATCGGTTTGCATGGACCCTCGCTCTCACATGATGCAAAGGTGCAGAAATTAAAGTGCGCAAAAAAGTAAACAAACAAAGTAATAAAGCCATAAATAAACATTTTCGAGTTAAGCCCTCTTTCTTAAAATTAAACAAGTTAAAATTAAGAGTTTGTCCCCAGCAGAGTCGCCAGTCTGTGAGCCTCGATTTTAAACCCTATCCTATGTGGATTAAGTTGATTGGGATCTAGTCGGGTTTTAGGTCCACTTATAACCTAAGATTAATAACTATGTCATAAAAACAATAATTATTAAAACCTAAGCTAGCTCACTGGAACCTATTATGAGTCGCCACCTAATTTTAACCTAGATCAAATTAGGAAAGGAGAGTTCGGGTTCGGGGGCTTGATATTCGACTTATTTAGGGTTCAATTACTTTCATTACCCTTCCTAGGTCGTTTTTCCTCTACTTGGTTTATTTACGGCTTATTACGAGTCGTTTTAACCTAAGTGCGCGAGCTTCTGTTTTTTGTGTTTTTTAGCATTTTTTGACAGAAAATTAAAGTGAACTTAAAAGCTACCTAAACTAGGGTTTCGGAGGCAGAATTAGGTCGAATTTTGCTTACGTCCGTAGCCACGGACCCCATGTGAGACCACGGACCCCAGTTAACCTAATTATACAGAAGAGTCGAAATTTAAAGGAAAACAAAAATTTGCAAAGTCCGGGGCCACGGACAGGCTGTCCGTGGGCCCGGACATTATTAGAAAACCTAAATTTTGAATTTTTTAAAATCCCGCCGCCGTCCGTGGGCGTCCGGGCTTACGGACAGGGAGTCCGGGACCCCGGACATGACGTCCGGGTGTGCGGACCGCCCTCGGACGGCGGCGTTGAGGCTGTTCCCGAAGGTGTTTTTGGCTCAAATTTTATGGGTGTGTAGCCTGAAAGATGTACAAGACGTTAGTGATTGAAAGAATTCAATTTGAAGTCAAAATTAATACGAAACTTAGTTAACAAGTTATTAGACAGAAACACAAACAAACCTTAATTCAGAAGCAATAAAAAGTCAATTCGATTAGAAATTTCACACATAAGTGTATTCTGATCAGAGGGGTTAAGGAAGTCAAATTCCAACCTGTTTTGACTTCGGGATTTGATTGTTCCTTCACGCCGGGAATCTTCGAGAGCTTCGTTGATGGCCAATCCGGTTCGACTTTGACCCAAGCTTCTGGCTCCTTCTTCCTTGTATTGTTAGCCACGGTTTGCTTCTGTATTTTTTGTGTTTTGGTGCTAGGATTCTCAATGGGAGAAGAAGGAATGTGTTTTTTGGTGATTTCGGGATGATTTCGGTATAGATTCGAGGCTCGGGGTTGCAAAAACGTTGGAAGTAGGTTGACGGCTGAGTTCTCTGACTTTGGGGATGATCTCCTCTGCCCTAGTTCGTTTTTTGGGGGTCCATTTATAGAAAGAGCATGGTCAAATTGATAGAGCAAGATCTTTATCTAAAACGCTGATTTCGTGCTCTAAGGGAATCTGATTTTGTAAAATATGTTTCAGGCCGAGATAAATTATGAAATTTTAACTGAAGATACAGGATGAGTTTTAGGAATTTTGAGAGTTGAAATCGGGTTATTTTGATAAATAACCAATTAGATAAAAATCTTGCAATCTGGAATCTCCCATAATTCATAACTTATTATTGGAAAGTCGAACTAACGAAATTCCAACGGCATTAGTCTCTAATAAACATCCTCTAACTTGTGTTAAAATTTCATGATGTTTTGTTTTAATTTAGGTATTTTCCATAGGAGAGAGAAAATTGCAAAAATGATTGAATTTCTCTTTTAAATTTTGGGCTAAGGTACCAAATAAAATAATTTCAGGTTTATGACTGTATGTAGTCATGCTAACCATGTGACAATTTTATTTTAATTTTGGAAACCTTTTATTATTTCTATTTTGAGGTTATTTCATGTGTTAATTAAAAAAATTAGCTTATAATATGAATTAAAAGCTAAATTTCCAGAATAAATATTATCAGAGAATCATGAAATACCTTTCATAATGACTATGATATTTGGAAGTGTTTGGAGATAATGAACAAGTCATATAAAAATAGAAAATCCCGATAATGTCCTTGGAAAATCCCGCCTTGGTGCTTTTTGACCCCTTTTGCCCTTTGTAACACGTATGCCTTAGAGACTACTCCGGGGTTGAAATTTTGGGTATAACAGTTCCTCTGACATGGTCAACAGGGACCAGATTGTGATTGGGATGCTCGTGCTCTTTAACTTCTTGAGCAATTCTTCTTCTCCAGCCAATTTACTTTTGATTCACTCAAAGTGAGATCATGCACTTTCTAGGGTAATGACGCGGCCTCTTCAGCAAGCTCGACCGGCTTGTAGTGTTTTCCTGAACGGGTAAGATGGTGAATCCGACTTAGATCTTCATCTTTGATCAAAAGAGGTGCCCTGATCGGGGTTACCGCAGGCGGACCATCATCTTCGTTGGTGATCAGGATGACACTACACTCAGAGATTCTCTTTCCTCGCCTTTCGGCAACCTTTTGTTGGCACCAAGCTTCTACCACCTCCAATGCTTTCATAGTGTTGTAGAGCTCTCGTGCCTCAAAATTCAGTCCCACGAGTAACTCAAGGTTCTTTTCCATTTGCCGTCCTACTATCAGTAGAGTGATGATAGACATCCTTCCTTGTCCTACCAGACGCTCGACTGTAGCACGTATCTCATGCGTCATAGCTAGATACTCATGCATTTGCAGTTGAATATCATGCTGGATTTCTGGACGACGAACTCGGAAGGCGTCTAGCTTCGGAGATAGTACGATCGGAGGGGGTGTGCTCTGATTGCCTGACTTAGAGGAATTCTCGATGGCATGGATCCTTATGATTCTGCTAACATCTGACTCTTCTTCTCCTTCTCCCATCAGACTCATCATATTCACATGCCTGGGGATAGAATTGTTTTGAGTGTTCGGATTAGTATTCAGGAATTCCACCTCCCTAGCATCGATCAAGTCCTGGATGGCATGCCGCAAGGCCCGACAATTATCAGTACCATGTCCCTTGATCATGTGGTATTCGCAGAAACTGGCAAGGTTGGTTCCCATCTGGGTAACTCCTGGTTTGGGTTTCGGGTGTCCCAGCAAAACCCACTTTTCTTCAGCTTTTCATAGGCTTTGTCCATTGGCATTCCTAAGCTGGTGTAATTCCTTCTGGGTTGAGTTTGGTAGCTGCTTGGCGGTGGAGTTGCAGAGTAGTTTGCGGTTGACCCACTAACTTGGGCTTGAAACACTGGTGGTTGGGATTGATTGGTTGGTGGAGTAGGAACAAACTTACTGCCCGCGTCCGTCTTGGGCTGCTTGTTTTGGTAGTTTGACTGTCGGGGAAATGATCCCTGGAAATTTAGGCCTTTCAACTTTCCAGCTAGAGTTAGCTCTTCTGTGGCTGTGGCAGCTGCTTTCAGGTGTTTGAAATCACAAATCCCCAGGGATTTGAGGTGATCCGAGTAAAGATTTTCTAGACAGTCAATGATGATTATGATTTGTTCATCTTCACTGGGGCGGTCTAACATCTGACCCGCCTTCTCCCTCCACCTAGTGATGAATTCCATCACTGTCTCGTGGTTTCTTGGTCTCATAGTCTCTAGGTCTCTCCGGGTGACCCCTAGGTGAGTATTATAACTGTACTGCTCCAAAAAGCTTAGTAGACCTCTTCCAACTTTTTCCCCGAGAAGTCCGTTCTTGACACCCAAGTTTGGGCAGACCCTTCGAGATAACTGGGGAAGCAGATTATCTTCATTTCATCATCTAACCCATACATAGTCATGACCCGGTCAAACTGGGCGAGATGGTGCCTAGGGTCCCCTTTCCCGGAGTATTTAGAGATTTCAGGCAGTTTTAAATTCTCGGGCAACTTGGAGTTTGGCTTTAGTTGGAAATGTCGAAAACCCAACATCTTGGCTCTCTCCCCAAGCTGCATCTCTGCTATTAGCTCTTCTTTCAGGGATTTCTTCATTTGACTGAGGTCAAGTGGAAGGTGCTCGGCAGGTGGGGCTTGGTTGTAACCATGAATCAAATGGTTAGACGGTTGTGGTAACAGTTGGGTCTGGGGAATTGCTTCCTCAAAACGGACAGCATGTCCGGGGGTGGTGTACCGGTATGGATTGAGTTGGATGGGGTCAGGGTGTGGTGAATTGAGATGAATGGGCTCAGATTGTTTGATATGATATAGATTGGCCGTCGGGGCAACGACTCCAGCAGGAGGGAGCGGTGGTAGTCTGGGAAAGGTGGTTGGTACTGTAGGAACCGTGGTCAGGATTGGAGGTGGCATAGGTGCTCCAGAAAGTAGGTCAGCTGTTTGGAATGTGGCGGTTACTGGGTGGATGACAGTACGTCCTTTCCCTGTGATCGGTTGTGGTGTGGTGGTGTTGAACATAGAGTTTTGATTGCTAAAGCATCGGTTGGGGTGTGGGAAGTCCTCAATATAATCCTCGTCGGGGTCATCCGTAAGGTTTGGGTCCTTTCCTTTGGCTGCCCTTTCTTGGCGCAGTTGCTCTTCTAGCCTCTCAACGGCCTGTTTCAGCATATTCTCATTCCTTGTTGACTGTTCTAGCATACGGTAGAGAACGCTTAGATCAGGAAGACACAAACCACTATCGCTAGCTCCTATAACTGCACTCGTACTCGCATCAACAACTGTGGTTGCCGGGGCACCTTCTGGGGCGGTGGGATTGATCAGGTTTTGGTCCATGGTTTCTGAAGAGGTTTCGGTCGTAGTGTCACTGGCCAGCCTGCCCCGGGAATCTCTTTTCCACAGTCGAGTAATGTTGGTGAAACTGGAAGAGAACTCCTGACACTCTGTTCTGCTCTGGTTGGTTTTCTACGATACCAGGGAATATGGAATACGTAGAAGCCGTTAGTATGAAAGCAAGTTTAAAAAGATGTGAGAGAGAAAAAAAAGAGGGGAGGAGGCGAGTGCGTGAGAATAAAGGAGACGGTCGTCCCCGACTTTTTTTAGGCAAAACACTTTTCGTAAACACCCACTTTCCAAGTGAAAAGGCGCACAGGCCTGTTTTCATTTCCAATAAGAGGAGCAGTGACCATACCGTCATTACATAATTAGAGATTACATCCAGGGAAAAGGGAATACATCTCGATTCAAAAGGGCAAACGACGCAGAGCGTTAGTCCTGAAATAAGGTAAGTAAGCTACCATCATTACATAATTAGAAATTACATCCTGGGGGAAAAGGGGGTACATCTCAATTCAAAAAGGGGGGGACCCTACAGAGTATTAGTCCTAAAACAAGGTAAATAAGCTACCATCATTACATAACTAGAGATTACATCCTGGGGAAAAGGGAGTACATCTCAATTCGAAAAGGGGAACGAAAGAAAGATACAAGACATTAGTTCTAAGATAACTCAATCAAAATGAGAGGGGGGGGGAGCTAGTCGCTCCCATCTACTGTCGCTTCTGCTTCTTCGCACTCTTCTCCTGTCTCCTTTCTTGGCTGGCCGATAGAGGGGGCATCAAATTTATGACAACGGGTAAGTCGGGGTTTTGCATGACCACCCTGTGATTGAGAGAATATGGGGTGTTTATGATCCGGTCTATCCTCTTTTCTAACCAAAGTCTGTAAGAGTCATTCAGGTTGTAGTCTTGGTATGGAAGCTTCCGGACTGCCCACTTTGGCCCTGACCCATAGGCACTGATGATATGTCGAATGGTACCTTCGGTAAATTGGTGGATCACATGATCAGCTTCCATGGCACCCGGGATTATCTGTTCGCGACCGAACTGACGCATGGCTCTTAATGGGTATATCGTTGAAGAGGGAAAAGTACGAGGATAAGGAAGAATAGAGCATCCGGTTCCATATGCCTGGAAGGAACAGCTTAGAACAAAGGATATCGACCGGATCAGAGTGTGATCCGGCCGGATGGGTAATTAAATATCCCACTTATATGTAAATGCCAGCCTGGCAATTAAAAAGAAGGACAGGCTGGCAACTCTCGATTTGACAATGTAAAACACTATAAATAGGGGTTCAACCCCACAATAAAACATACGTTCTCACATTCGAGATTACATACTGTTGCATTATCTGCGCGATTCTCTCTCTCAAAGTTCGAGCACTCAGTAACAAGGTAACTCGATGAAGCACAAAGGCCTAGCAGTAGAGTAGGGATTGATTAGAGATTTAGATAGGAACTTAGGGAATTTAGGAATACACCATTTCATTTGGCGCCGTCTGTGGGAAACGAATGGCTCAAGATCTTTCTTGGCAACCACGAGTCCACCGGAGGTAATCTGATTTTGAGCGAAACTACGAGGCTTTGAAACTTTTGAGGTTGTGTCTTTTTCAGGAAAAAGCAAGGAAAGTACGCGTGCAAGGATGGCTCCAAGAACAAGGAAGACACCCCGACCTGAGGGCGAGACCGATAACGTAAGAACAGCCGAAGAAAACAGACAGAAGCTGAAAACATGATCTCCAAGCAAGCGTTAGAGGAGATGCTAAAGAGCTTAGTCAGAACTATCGACGAAAGGATAGTGGAGGGGAATGAAGTTCTGCAGCAGGAGCTGATGCAGCGAGATGTAGAATACCAGAAGAAATGGGAGGACATGACTGAGGCGCTTGAATCGCTCAAGAATCGCGACTCCGAGGCGAGCAACAGCCGGAAAAAAGAGCAGCTAGAGAAAACTCTGATCATCAGCGATGAGACTGAGGAAGATGATTCGATCGACATGACTTCTACCCCTTCTCTGAGAAAATCAGGAAGGCAAAGCTTCCTCCTCACTTCGTTGCACCTGCAGTAGAAAAGTATGATGGAACGGGGGACCCTGCTCTTCACGTTCAGAAGTTTATGTTTGCAATGAACACACAGGGGATAAGTTCTCTCCCTCTGCAATTTGTTTCCGGGAACGTTATCCAAAAGAGCGCTCGGTGGATCTCAACAAGACCCCCGCAGTCGATCTCAAGTTTTAAGCAATTGACTGAGGAGTTTCAGCAATACTTTGCCGCAAAAGAAGATCAAGAAGGAAACGATAGAACTAATGGATCTCAAACAGAGGAAGGGGGAGACAGTGAAAGAATTTAGCGAGAGGTTTCATAAGCAGGTAGCAGAAATCGATGATGTCGATGAAAAAATCCTAATCAAGGCTTTCGGAAACGGGCTAGCACAGCCAAGGCTCGCCGGGAAGATCGCGACAAAGGCTCCAAAAACTCATGGAGAGCTAGCCAAAATGATTCATGAGTTTCTAAAGTCAGAGGTGGCGGAGAATAAGGCCAAAGATTTGGCAAATAGCTTCAGAGCAGTTAACGACAAGAAAGGGGATCGAATGGGAATGGCTCTTCCGGCAACACGTCAGGAAGTTCATCGGGAGGAGGCTCAAGATACAAGCCTTACTACAAAGCCCCATCCCAGGCGCCTCAGTTTCAGAATGCCCGAGTTGCCGTTAAGATTGATCCAGGAAGGTATGCGGCGGCGGTCAAAGAAGGATACCTGCCTCCACCAAAGAAGCCTTATCCAGGGGAGATTCCGGTAGCCTTCTGTGAGTACCATGGCTGCAAAAGCCACAGAACCGCAAACTGCGCCACTCTGGCCAAGGAGTTGAGGATCATCGAAGAGGACAAGAAAAGCAAGGGAAAGCAGGTGGCAGGACAGCAGAAGCAATATGGCAGGCAAAATTATTCCACCTCTCGAAATCACCAGGAGGAAGAGATCCACCCTGAGCTTAATCACGGCAAATCAGTCGGTATGATCTCAGGTTTGTAAGAAGGTGAAGAAGTTTTTCGTTTCTCTAGTTTTAGGTAAACCCAGTCACGCCAACAATAAAGCAAGGGCGGTGTAATTGAACTTTTTTTTCCTTTTTAGAAAGACCTATGTTGTAAAAACCCTCCGGAGTCTTCCGGTAATAAAAATCTAATAAACTTTTTCTCTTAAGCAAATTCTCAGGTCTCTTTTCAGAGGTAGGACCGTTGACCCCAAGCGAGAGAAAAAGGCATATTCATGCGGTACATCAAGAGCTACCGGAAAGAAAAATGCCAAGCGAGAGAATCTTCCCCAGATTTTCTTTACTGACGAAGACGAAGAAGGGGTGTTATACCCTCACAATGATCCACTGGTCATTCGGGCACAAGTAAATGATAGGATGATGGAAGGAATCCTAATAGACAGCGGGGCGGAGCGAATGTTATATCGGCCGAGGCAGTTAAAAGATTGGAGATTCCAGAAAGTAAGATTAAACCATATTCGGCGGTCCTCGGAGGCTTTGTCGGGGGCGTTTCTACCAAGTCTTCAGGGAGCATAGACTTCACCTTAACATTGGGATTGGGAGACGAACGAAGAACTGAAAAACTCACGGCCTTCATTGTACCAGGACTTTCTGGGTACAATATGTATCTTGGCAGGCCAGGGATTAATGCTTTCAAAGCAATATGCAGCACTCACCACCTGAAAATGAAGTATCTAACCAGGTCTGGAAAGGCGGTGACCATTAGAGGAAGTCAAAAGATGGCTCGGGTATGCGAAGTACGCATCATGGAGGGAATGCCGGAAGAAGAGATGGTCAAAACGGTGGGGTCGGAAAGAGAATTCAAGGGAAAGCTCCCTCTCCCGCCAGAACCGGATCAAAGGCCGGAAGACTGTGGAACCTCTAAAGAGTCACCACGAGAGGTACACTTAAAAACTGACCCTTCTAAATTTTTTAAAATAGGAAATGCGTTCGGCGGGGAGCAAACTCACCTGATGAGATTCCTGGAAAAAAGAAGGGTAACTTTCGCCTGGAGCACGGACGAAATGCCAGGAGTAGATCCAAGCGTTATCCAGCATAACCTGCGAGTGGATCCAAAGCACCCAGCCATCCGGCAAAGAAGAAGAATAATAGGAGAGGAAAGAGACGTTGCGGCACGTGCTGAAGTGCAAAAACTGCTTAAAGCCGGATTCATCAGGGAGGTGTCCTATCCCAAGTGGTTGGCTAATGTTGTGATGGTTAAAAAGTCAAATGGCAAATGGAGAATGTGTGTGGACTTCACAGACTTGAACAAAGCATGTCCTAAAGACTTTTACCCGCTACCATCGATAGATAGACTGGTTGCTTCAACGGCTCAAAACTCTGTTTAAGTTTCCTGGATGCGTTTTCAGGATATAATCAAATAAGAATGAATGAGGAAGATTCAGAAAAAACATCTTTATTACCTCAGCCGGAACCTTTTGCTACAAGGTGATGCCTTTTGGATTAAAAAATGCGGGCGCAACCTTCCAAAGAATGATAGACAAAGTGTTCAAACATCAGTTAACCCGGAATGTAGAGGCATATGTCGATGATATCGTGGTAAGAAGTAATTCCTGGGTACAACACATGGAAGATTTAAAAGAAACCTTTGACACCCTAGACAAATTCCAAATCAAGCTAAATCCGGAAAAATGTGTATTTGGAGTTACAAAGGGGAAGTTCTTAGGCTTTATCGTCGGGCAAAGAGGGATTGAAGTGGATCCCGAAAAAACTCAAGCAATCCTCGATCTGTCACCACCAAAGAACATTAAAGATGTGCAAGCATTAAACGGAAGGCTCACGGCTTTAGCAAGATTCTGCTCAAAACTCCAAGAAAAGTCAATACCATTTTTCAGCATTTTACGAAAGAACAGAAAGTTCCAGTGGAGTCAAGAGTGTATAGACGCCTTTGACAGGATCAAAGAGATGCTCAAAGAGTTACCCAAGCTGGGTGTTCCGGCACCTGGCCAAGACTTGTATCTCTACCTCTCTGCCACAGACTGGGCGGTAGCAGCTGTGTTGATAATGGAGGAGGAGAAAAAAGAGATACCAGTATACACCGGAAAAATACTAACTCCAGCGGAAAGCCGCTACACCAACATTGAAAAAATATTGTTTGCATTAGTCGTTGCATCCCGAAAACTTCGGCCTTATTTTCAGTCACACCGGATATTTGTTAGAACAAATTGGCCACTGAAACAGATAGCAAACAACCCAAATGCATCCGGGCGAATGGTTAGTTGGACCGTCGAGCTCACCCAGTATGAAATCCACTTCCTTCCTCGAACAGCCATAAAAGCACAGGCCTTGGCGGACTTCATAACCGAAACTACCTTTGCCCAAGAGCAAAAAGAACCAACCAACCCGTACGTTATCCTAGTCGACGGAGCTCGGTGCAAAACTGGAGCAGGGGCCGGAATAGTAGTCCAAACGCGGAGGAAGAACTAGAAATCTTATTTGGCATGGTTCCGGCTGGAATTTGAAGTAACAAATAATGAAGAAGAATATGAAGCCCTAATACAGGATTGGAGGTCGCCACTGCTTAGGGGCAAAGAATTAGAAATATATTCAGACTCAATGCTAGTAGCGCGACACAAAACGATAACATTTACGAAGTCAAGGAGGAGAAGCTTGGAAAATACTTGGCCAAGGTCCAAGAGGCAAAGGCAAACTTTCAGAAATGTGAGTTAAGACATCTTCCTCGCAGAGAAAACATAGAGGCCGATGCGTTAGCTAAACTGGCCAGTATGGCCGAAAGAATGCCCAATAAAGTCTGGATGGAAATAAAGCGAACTCGAGTCTGAAGGAGATCCGAGTTGCACCATTGAATCAGACGCAATAGCCAAGTCTTGGATGGCACCCATTTGATACATACAAAGCGGAAACTTGCCAAGATGAGAAGGAAGCGGCAAAAACAAGGCGAAGGGCTGCATCTTTCTTCTTAGAACAAGGACAGCTCTACAAAAGATCATTCGCAAGGCCAGCACTTAAGTGTGTTACCATAGAAGAAGGAGTAAGCTCATGGAGGAGCTACATGAAGGGACCTGTGGGAACCACCAAGGAGAGAGGACAATAGTCCACAAGATCTAAGGATGGGGTACTATTGGCCGAGGATGAGGGAATTTTCAAAAGAATACATACGGAAATGTAAAATGTCAGGAACATGGCCACAAAATACATAGCCCTCCATCCACACTGAAAGCCATACTCTCCCCGATCCCATTTGCTATGTGGGGATTGGATATCGTTGGACCTTTTCCGGAAGCACCCCGGAAGATATAAATTCATTTATGTGGCCATTGATTACTTCACCAAATGGGTGGAAGCCATGCCAACAGTATCCATTACCGCAAGAAAATCACAAGATTTCATCTGGAAGTATGTGGTCTGCAGATTTGGGATCCCAAAAATAATAATAACAGACAATGGAACTCAGTTCAACTGTAAAAGCTTCCGGGAATTCTGCGAGGAATGGAAGATTGACCTGAGATTCGCATCGGTCGCCCATCCACAAGCAAATGGTCAGGTAGAAAATGCGAATGGGCAAATTGTCAAAGCTATAAAAAAGAAGTTGGACAGCAAAAAGGGGAGATGGGCAGAGTTGCTACCTCAGGTTCTCTGGTCCTACAGGACAACCGAAAAGGGCCCAACAGGGGAAACTCCATATAGGCTGACTTACGGTCTGGAAGCAATTGTTCCGGCTGAAGTTATGGTCCCATCGATTAGATGGGAATCTTTAATGAAGAAAACAACAATGAAGGGGTGAAGGACAGCCTTGACCTACTTGAAGAAACCAGGACTATGGCCCAAGTCCGAATGGAAAGGGATAAAGCGAAAGTGGAAAGATATTTCAACCAGAAAACAAGGGAAAGAGGCTTCGCTCCAGGTGAACTGGTCCTTCGAGAGGTAAAGCAACCAAAGAAGCTAGAGCCCCAATGGGAGGGACCATTTATAATACAGCGACGAACAGGGCAAGCTTCATATCGTTTGAAAAATAGTGAGGGATACGAGTTGCCTCACTCATGGCATGCCGAGTGCCTCAAAAAGTTTTATGTATAAAAACGCTTCTTACAAAAAGTAATAAAATGAGGTATTCCTTTGAAAAGCAAAATTTTTTGAAATGTACCATCCGGCCAGCGTGCCTACAGGCTGTCATGCCTTGAAATGTACCATCCGGCCAGCGTGCCTACAGGCTATCATGCCTTGAAATGTACCATCCGGCCAGCGTGCCTACAGGCTATCATGCCTTGAAATGTACCATCCGGCCAGCGTGCCTACAGGCTATCATGCCTTGAAATGTACCATCCGGCCAGCGTGCCTACAGGCTATCATGCCTTGAAATGTACCATCCGGCCAACGTGCCTACAGGCTATCATGCCTTGAAATGTACCATCCGGCCAGCGTGCCTACAGGCTGTCATGCCTTGAAATGTACCATCCGGCCACGTGCCTACAGGCTGTCATGCCTTGAAATGTACCATCCGGCCAGCGTGCCTACAGGCTATCATGCCTTGAAATGTACCATCCGGCCAGCGTGCCTACAGGCTGTCATGCCTTGAAATGTACCATCCGGCCAGCGTGCCTACAGGCTGTCATGCCTTGAAATGTACCATCCGGCCAGCGTGCCTACAGGCTGTCATGCCTTGAAATGTATCATCCGGCCAGTGCGCCTACAGGCTATCATGCCTTGAAATGTACCACCCAGTTAGCATGTCTATAAAAACTAGGAATTTACTATTTCGTGAAAGAGCTTAGAGCAACGTATAATGATCCTCCATATAAACAAAAGGGAAGATCTACAAAGCATTTGGAAATCCGGTCGCTCCGGATAAAGCCAAATGAAGAGTGTATAAAACTAATTTGTAAGGAAGTCACTTAAAACACTTAAGGAATGCGAAAGAAATGGTAAAACGCCAAAACGCCAAAACATCACCAAAATAGTAAT
Source organism: Limonium bicolor (assembly GCA_023374045.1). Taxonomy (NCBI): domain Eukaryota; kingdom Viridiplantae; phylum Streptophyta; class Magnoliopsida; order Caryophyllales; family Plumbaginaceae; genus Limonium; species Limonium bicolor. The sequence continues at coordinate 458,105,576 of CM041777.1, forward strand.
CCAAAATACAAATATACAAGATTCCTGTGCTAACAAATTGCGATCTAAAAAGCATCTACTCCTTAGCAGGTTTCTTTACAGCAGACTCTTTGGAGACACTCTCTGCAGAGTTAGATTTTCCAGCAGCTTCACGAAAGCCCGCAACCTCCTGGCGAAGGCCGCTATCAGGGGGAAGGAAAGAAGCTTGACCAGGCCCAAAGACTGTCTCACCGGGAATACGACCAAACTTCTCAAAGTCTTCAAGGAAGTTGCTCTTCCGGGCAACATTGTCGAACTCCAGCTCAGTATACAGGTCGTCATCCAGTACTTCCCCCCTCTTCAGGAAATACTTGGAGATGGTCTGACGACAAATGTTGGTAATCTTCCGGCTCTGAGAACCGAAAGCCTTTTTTAGATGAGCAATAACAGTTCCTTGTTTCTTCAATTCTTCTTGGACCTGGCGGGCGTAGGCTGTATGTTTGGCAACATCCCCCTCAAGTTGCAACACCTGAGCTCGGTAAAGATCGCGGTCGGAACCCGGCAGAAAGCTCCTCGTTTAGCTTATCAATACGATCGCTGAGCTTCTCGACATGCCTTAGGAGGCCTTCAGGATCTGTTTTTAAGGAAAAAGGAAGAGGGGGAAAGGAAAGCAGAATCAGTGAAAACAAGGCATGAAGATAAAAGCGGCGAAAAAAAAGAAGGCCGGTAAAACTCACCCTTGGCCGGAACCTTAACACTTTCGGGTTGACGGAGGGCCATGGCCTCCTCTAAAGCTTTCACCTCCCCTCCAAAGAAGCCTTCTCGGCCGCAAGAACAGCTTTGCCTGAAGAAAGAGCTGTGTTTTCATCCGTCAAGAGCTGCTTGGCCTCCTCTAAGGCTATCACCTTTCCTTCCAGAGAAGCCTTCTCGGCCGCAAGAGCAGCTTTACCCTCAGAAAGAGTCGTGTTCTCATCCGCCAAAGATTGCTTCTCTTGGTCAAAAGCAATTCGAGTTTGCTCATCCAGGGCGTTCTTTTCCTCGTTCAATGCGGTGAGCTCTTGAATGAGTTGAGCTTTGTCCCCCACCAAAGCCTCATTCTGTTCAGTCAAAGCTTTTCTATCCGCCTCAAGGGATTTAATTTCTTTCTCAAGGGCAGCGTTCACACCCGCAAAGTAAGCTTTGTCTGAAGAGAGGGAATCTACGTCCCTTTTATGAGCAGCTTGTACCTGCCGCAACAAAACTTCTAAGTCAGACAAAGTATGCTCTGGTATCAAGACATTCTTTTCACCGGAAGATTTATGGAGTACCTGCTTCAGGATACCCTCTGTGTGGAGGCTCTGGTTCCTCAGAGCAAACATCTCTTCCCGCAAATTCTTTAACTTTGATTCATATTCGTCTCGAAGATGAACACATTCATGGCGAGATGACCGCAATTCCTTGTTCAAAGTGTTTGTCCTATCTTTCACCTTGCGGTCAATCTCATAGTTTACAATATCCATGTAGCTATCATGGTTAGAACGGGTTTGCTTTAACCGCTTCAGTTTTCTCGACCCGACTTTTTTCACGTTGCAGGTCAAACTGAAGATTCCGAGTATGAGCTTCAGCGCTTTGAGCCATAGACATAACCTAAAAAAAAAACAAACAGAACTTAAAATATATATAGCATAAAGGCATGGAAGGATGGGAGGAAGGCGGCGCTTACCCGAAAAATGCTTTGCCACATCAGATTGAAGACATCTCCCGTAGGAATGGAGTGACGCATGATAGCATCGGCCGCTCCAACCCCAGCTCTCAGTTTTTCCTTGGTGGCAGTGACAATGGATGGAGGAGCGAAGATCCCATCCGGATGGTCAGAAAGTCTTTTTGCTTCCTTCCAGGCGTCGGTATAACGAGCAACATCAAAGGGGATCTTGGGCAAAGGTTGCCCACGGTAGTAAAACCATCCCTCCTTCTGAGAGGGACCGGTAAAGCCCTCCTGAGCAGGGGGAGGTGGAGAGGAGGATGGAGCAGCAACATCTTCCCCTGGAGAAGAGGAGGGGGCGGCAATGGCCTCCCCTTGCCTATCTTCCCTCTGCTTACTTCGGAGCTCTGGGTTCTCAGGTACAGCTCGATACTCCTTCACCCCCACAGATGCTGAATCACCAACCCCAGGGATGTCTTGTGGGACTGAGGTACCAATAGCCCCACGGTCACTTTCAGTCTCGGAAGCCTCCGCCGGAACAGCCTTCGGCTTTAGCACAGTTTTCTTCCGGAGTCTTTGAGTACCAGAAGCCGGAACAGCAGGAGAGGGGTGGGTTGGACCACGAGCAACCTCGCTGTCGGTAACGGTGATGGGTGCGCCTTGAGAGCCTGAGAAGAAAGGATCAGCATAGAATGAAAAAAAAGGAAAGGCAAGAGCTTCCTTCAAATAAGAGAGAGCAATACGTGGGTTAGTATCTTCCAAGATAGCACCATGGGCCGGATCGGAAGAGAAATATCCTGCCAAATCAGGAAACAATTCACAAATGGGGGTTGGGTGACCAGACCCCTGCCCTGAACAAAAGGCAGACCCCTGGCCTGAATCGGGAGTAAGAGGGAGAAAGACGCGACGCCCAGACCCTGGACTCGCGTACCAAGTACCTGGCAAATCACCGCCTGAACGGGCTGGAGACCCAGTGGTCCTCTTTTTCCTCTGACCGGAAGGGTCCTTGTCTTCATTCCCCCTTTGCCTCTTCTTGGAGGGAGTGGCATTCCCAAGAAGCCTTGTGGCCACATCAATAGCCGCATCAACGGATGCATAATAATCAACTTGCTCGTCTCCCATCTTGAAGCCGACAAAATTCCAGCTATTGAAGGGCCCAACCTTATCTCCTCTAGAAAAGAAATCTGCCGGAACGATGAGAAAGTAAGAAAGCAGGTCGAAGGTAAAATTAGGATAAAGCTAACCAAATAAGACTTACTGTGATATTTCTTCAGTGACTCCAGGCGCGCCGGGGTAAAAAATACAGAGACCGTAGGCTGTTTTTTGCTTATCACTTTCAGGATTTTCGAGATAGGCGTTTCTTGCGCCGGGGAAGGGGGACAGCTGAATTGGCCTTTCGGGATTGAGGGGCAGTAGGGAACTCCCAAAAACCGGCCTGGTGGTGGGACGATGACGAACCATCGGGAGTTCCATCCGGAAGACGCTTTCTTGTAATCGAAGAGAGAAAAGCCGGCCTTCGCTTTGATAGTCAGGCTATCAGGGTCGTCCCTTGTGGAATAAAATTGGGCGAATTCGGTCGCTTCTACCCGGATTTTGCTCTCCTCACAAAGGAGAACATAGGCATGGAGGTAAGAAATTGCCTTCGGGTGTAGGTGAGCGAGCATGCAGCAGCGCCGAATCAGGAAGCCTAGCACGAATGGATGAGGGGGTACGGTCAGGCCGCGAGGGAAGAAGTCCGCGTAAACGGCATAGCAGCCCGAAATCGTGTGGGGATGCGAGTCGTCGGAAGGAAGGAAGATGCGAGTTCCTAGTGGGACTTCGACGTCTTTCAAGTAAGAGAGAAGGGAGGAGGTATCCAGGCAGGATGGAGAAGGTTCTCGGTCGGCCGAGAAAGGCGCGGTAGATTTCAAGAAAGTCGGGCGAAACCCTTGGGGTGAAAAGGTACCTTGAATCGCCTCCCTAGCAGGGACGAAATCCGCAGCCGCCTTGTTCTTCTTCGAGCTAGACGACGCCATTGAAGCAAGAAAGCGGAGAGCAAGAGCAAAGCGAAAAGGATGAAAGGTCCGAAAAAGGGTGCAAGAAGAGACGACGGAGTTTGGGCAAACGAGGAAAGAGGATATCTGAAAGAGTTCAAAGCTAGAACTTTGGAAAAAAGAACGGTTCGATTCCCGCCCAGTCGATAAAATTAAAGGGAGATCCTGCATTTTCCTGGAGACAGAGCGCTGACACAAAAACGGCTCTGCAAATTCTACATCGAAAAGGCGCAGGCACAGGCAAGGCACGGGCGCATCTAGAAAAAGTAAGTTCTTTTTCCTTTTTAAGAGAAAAGGGGGGAAAAAAGAACTTGTGGGACTAAGGGGAAGTAATAGCCGGAAGAATAGAAGGCCTCAGCCGGAAGGGCAGAAAAGCCATAGCGTCAGAATAAAAAGCAACAAAAGCACACGTTGAAAAAGGAAGTTCTACTTTTTACGTTAATATAATCAAAAGTAGAACTTGTGGGACTGATGAAGAGGGAAAAGTACGAGGATAAGGAAGAATAGAGCTTCCGGTTCCATATGCCTGGAAGGAACAGCTTAGAACAAAGGATATCGACCGGATCAGAGTGTGATCCGGCCGGATGGGTAATTAAATATCCCACTTATATGTAAATGCCAGCCTGTCAATTAAAAAGAAGGACAGGCTGGCAACTCTCGATTTGACAATGTAAAACACTATAAATAGGGGTTCAACCCCACAATAAAACATACGTTCTCACATTCGAGATTACATACTGTTGCATTATCTGTGCGATTCTCTCTCTCTCAAAGCTCGAGCACTCAGTAACAAGGTAACTCGATGAAGCACAAAGGTCTAGCAGTAGAGTAGGGATTCGATTAGAGATTTCGATAGGAGCTTAGGGAATTTAGGAATACACCATTTCAATCGTGACCAAGCGGTCCAGACCGTATAGAAGCAGACCATCATGTCCAGCTGACCCAAATGTCCCTCATTGCACATTCCAATCTATTATAACCCATTCAATGTGCATTTCATGGTAAATGTCTATGAAGCAAGCTTTCCATCCTTCCTTTGGGTGCTTCCTTCGGCTTCTAGCTGACATGTAAGTGTCCATGTTAAAGACCGAGAAGGCTACTGGTGGCAGAAGTTTGAGATGGTCGAACAACCAAATCTGTAGTAACAATGGGCTTTCTAAGAAGAAAGTTTCCAACTTTCCTGAGTCTTTCCAATGATCCAAAGATCTGACAATTTCAGCGGTGACTACCGTTCCAATACTCATTCCCTTTTCAAGGGCTTCCAACAAATAAATAATTTGAGGATTGAATCTTAAAAATCGCTGTCGAAAGAGATACAGTCCCATCAGGCATAGGTCCATCACTCGTCTCTTGGTCTTCAACGAGAAGTATGACCTGTTGAATAGCCCTAACAGGTCCTCTAACTCAATGCTCAGATTCCCAAAATCCTGTACATAGGCCTCCTCTACTTCTAAGAACTCTGCAGCAAATCTCGGGGTCTTCGCCCGATCTAGGGGGATGAAAGGCATTGGCTGATGAGGTTCTATTTTTAAGAAAGCATCCATCTCGGCAGGCAAAGGTACTAGTTCGTGCATATTGAATCTGTAGAGGTGATCAGTGGGGTCCCAATAAGAGAGTGATTCAAACAATGCTTCATACTCCACCACAGCACGGCACATCTCAGCAAAGCCAAACAATAGAGGCTTGGTGTCATAGTCTGACTTGAAGCAAATGTCTTTAAGTCTGCGGGAGAAGCTGACTTCTCTTTGGCGCTCTTCTTGATAAGCAGCGAACTCGGTTTGTCTCTCTCTAGCAAGTTGTCTCTCTCGCTCCGCCCTGATTTCTTTAGCCTTCTCCTTCTCTCCCGGAACAGTTTGCAACCTGTTCAACATCGTTGCTTCCTCTGTGAAATAAAGGGAAAATGGGACAAGAAGTGGGCGTGAGAATCGGGAAATTAATTATGTAATTATGATATGGTCACCGCATCTCTTTTTTGGAAATGAAAACGTTGTTTTTGAGGTTCCGAAGGTTTTTGAGGAGAAAACAGAAAGGGAAATTGAGAAAAGTCCATCCTTTGCAGGAAAACAAATTTTGAAGAATGGTTTTGAAGAATGGTTTTAATTTGGAAAAAGAAAAATCCGGAAAAGACTTTGATCATTAAAGGAGATTTTTTGGATGATGTTGGTAAAACATTTGCACACAAAGTAGTTAGCTAGTTAGATCGTGGCTGATTTTTATGTGGAGCTATAAGCGTTAATGTTGGGATAATCACTTTCCAGGTCAATCGATGCTTCCATACCACCGGGGGAACCGTCGTCCCTTCACTGTTCATCTCTCGGGATTTATCTCTATTATGCCTTATGGGGCACGCCATCAAGAAGAACCGGAGTGCTTAAGTTCGAAAGGTCAGTATACCCGAAGTGATACAGTCACACAAGCCACGGCCAGGGATTATCACAACATACTCACTTTTTGGGAAACTCGGGGAAGTATTGCATGGGAATGGGTCTCCCCTCGTCTGCACGATAAGGTGTGTCTAAAGTCCAAATTATTCGCTGACTACGCTGTGTCATGTATGGGTATCCGTAAATACGGGATCCTCTATGAATTTGTAGCGCGACATTGGGCTCTAAAGACACCTGTGGTGCAGAGGAATCATGGAGAACTGAGCCCATGCAATCTTCAGGGTAAGGCAAAAGGGTGGTCAGACAGGCGGCATACGAGGGGGCAACTACCCATAAAACCCATCCTAGACACTGGATAAGGCAGCTGGACACTGAAGGCTCATAGCTTACTACATGCTGGCTTTGACTCGAAAAGGTGTTTGAAAGGATCCTGAGTTGTTTCAAGGTGTAGACAACTATGGCCATACCACCTCGTGGGTTTACTCCTTAACTACGAAGGACCCATACTCAGAGGGAATCAATTGTGGACCAATTGTTAATCCCGCCCGCAGATAGTAAAGGTGACACAGAGGAATGCATGTTCCTAAACTACCCGATGTAACAATGGGTTGGCTCCTTTCTACGAAGGCCCCATTTACAAAGCCGTAAATAAGCGATTAATCATGAATGAAGGGTAGTAAACATAAGGCAGTAAACACACAATAGTAAATAAGAGTGAAGCACGCAAAGGTCGAAAGCACACATGCGATAATCAAAGTCAATTTCAAACTCTAAACATTTGTCCTAACTATCCTCACAAAGCACACTCTAAGTGTGGAGTAGAGTAATCCTAAAGGCTTGGAAATGAATCTCTTGAAGGTTTTGAAAGAAGTTGGGGATTCCCGACAATTTTGAATGGAGTTCAGTCTTCCTTGACCAAGTTTATGAGAAAAACTTACTCAAGTTTTCCCCAGAAGAGTCGCCATTCTGTGGAGGGTGATTTTTCGGTATGGGGGGTCTATCTAAATATGGTCCGACTAAAAGCCTAGATCCTAGAAATTGCCATTCTGTGGAGGGTGGAAACCCGTTATTCTGGCAACCCTCAAATACCTACTAAATCGTCCATCTTTCCCAGAAAGCATAAGAGGAATACTAGGAGCACTACACCCGCTCTCAATGGGCCTCACGCAGACTTATGCCTCTATAAGGGAAATTGACTAGAGTCGCCACCTAGTTTGACCTATGATAACTAGGAAGGAAGAGAGGGGGGTTCTAAGAACCATTGGTTGACTCTGAATGTGTTGCCTATGGATAGGGACTTATCTGATCATACCAGAGATTCTATGTGGGTTCGCACTGGGTTACACCCCTTAGAAATGGCAACGACCACAACTTCGGATTGGTGCCCGAGGAAACCTCGGTCTCCAATTGTCGGGATTGCCTTCTTTCAAAACCTTATTGGAGAGATTCAGTTAAAGCCAAAGGATAAGATCGAATGAGGAGTGAGGAAGATTTCGAAGAGTTGAAGAATAGGCTGGTCTAGGAGTTGGTCTGGTTGAAGTGCTTTGAGAGGTTTTAATTGTTCTGAGAGATTTGAGGTCGTTTTGGGCCTTCACGGGATTAAGAGGATGATGGGAGTTTTGAGGAGTAAAAGGGCATTTTGGTCATTTTTGGTGGAGTCAAAGGGGTATTTGGTCCATTTGGCTGATTTGAGGTTGTTTTTTTTTTGTGTTTGCGAAGTTCGGATTTTGAAATGGTTGGGTTCTTGAGGTGTTTTGGGAAGTTGAATGTGTTGAGGTGCAATTCGGGTTTTAAGGATGGTTGGGTGCGGAAGAGAATATGTAATTTGTAGGTGTTCGGGTTTTGAAGATGTTTCAGGTTTCTGGGAGCCTTCAGGAATTGGAGATCCTATGTGACTTAGAGCTGGTTCAGAGGAGGATTGAGAAGTGTTTATGGGTCCTAGAGCTCTAATGGAAATGTTGGATTTGTTTATTCAGAAGTGTCTCTCTTAAAGTTTTTAAAAACCGAAAAATCAATCTTTGTTATAAAAGGGCGGATAATCCCAAGGGATTACCCTATGTACCCCCTCGAACACGACACTTAATTAATGGTAAGCGCCGAGGCTCGAAAGATGGGGCAATGAATTTATGTCGAAAAATAAGATTCAAAGAGAAACACCATGAATAAGATGTTCTCGGTCGAACCCTAATAACGTCTCTAACCCCGGGTTTTAAAACATTAAAAACCGAAAACATTGAAATCGAGCGGAAGGGAGTTAGACGATTCTAAAATCCCGGCTGCAACTAGGAAGGTCGTTACTTCCCTAGCACCCCGCCTTGTAAAAAACTAGGCTGCAATTAGGGGAGGTTTGTCACCCTAATGCCCCGCCTAAAGAGATCCAGACTGCGACAAGGGAGGTTATGACCCCAGCGCCCCGCCTCGGATTTTTATTTTGGGAAGGGAGACAAGCGATGATCTAACCATGGATGAAATGTTTTGAAGAGGTTAGACATTTCTTGCTCCCTGAAAACAGTTTAGTTTTGAGTTTGAAAACTGAGTTGGAAAACTTTTGAAAGTTGTTCGGAATCCTCGATTAAGAAACGCTGATTTTGAGAAATGTTTTTAGGATAAAACTTTCTGTATATGTGAGAAGAACTTTCTGCATTTGAGAAGAGTTTTCTGTGATGTGAGAAGAGTTTTTCCTTTAAAATTTCACCAAATAGTTTCTTTGAAAACTTGATGAAACTTGAATAAAATGATGGTTTGAAATTCTTTTTGGGTTTTTTGATTTTTAAAACGAATTTACAAGTCGGGTTTGATTGGATTGAATCGGATTGAATTGAAAGATGAGATGGTTTGGACTGAATGGAATTGGATTGAATCGAGTTTAGGCCACTCCTGAATGAACTTGGGCCGGGTCGAAAACTTGGGTCAAGGTCAATGCTTTGGTCAAGGTGGTCAAAAGTCAAAGTCATGGTTCAAGTGGTCAAGAAGTCAAAGTTAGGTTTCAGGTTAAAGTTTGGGTCAAGGCCTGGAACTTGGATTATTTTCTGTGGACTTGAGTTATTTTTGTGAACTTGGATGGGATTGAAGTTGGATAATATTTCATGGGTGAGTTTTTTTTTTGGATGGAGTGAGGATTTGATTTGGATTGGACCTGAAGTGTTGGGCTAAAAGGTTGATTTGTGGACTTGGGTCATATTTTGGATCATGGGCCGCGGGCTTTGGACTTGGGTCTTGGATTTGGACTGTGGACCGTGGGCTTTTAGGTTTGGATACTGGGCTGGGCTTTTGGGCTTGGATTATGGGCCGTGGGCTTTTAGGTTTGGATACTGGGCTGGGCTTTTGGGCTTGGATTATGGGCCGTTGGCTTTTGGGCTTGGATTATGGGTTTTGGACCAAGGTTTGGACTTGGGCAGAGATGATTTGGTCCGAGATGGTTTGGGCCGGGTCGAATATGTAATTGGGTCATGGGTTTTGAATTTCGGGCCATGGATTTCGAGATTTGGGCCATGGGTTTGGGTTCGGGCCGAGATGGTTTTGGCTTCAAGTTTGGATTGGACTTAATGGGCCGGGTCAAGGCAATTGGGCCAGGCGTAGACTTGGGCCGAGATGGTTTGGGCCGAGAGGGTTTAGGCCAAGGTTGGACTTAGGCCGGGTTGAATGGGTGATTGGGCCAAATTTTGGAGTTTTGGGCCACAGGTTTGGACAAGATGATCAAAGTTAAAGTGGAAAAAGAAGATCGATAATAAGAAAAATTAGAGAGACAATTTGAATTTCCATTGGATAGAAAGCTTTAAAGAGATGGGCCGGATCCTTAATTTAAAGGAGAATTTGAATTTGATGACTCATGTACTCATTTTTTTTTTGGATCCAACTGGTTGTACAATTTTATCTTAATAAAGGGATGGTTTGGAAAGTCTTATAATAGAAAGGGTTGTTCCCACCGTCCGGACTCTACGGCCCGTTTGAGTGAGACAAGCCCTTGATCCTAAAAGCTTTTCTAGAGTGGGCCTCAAAGGTCCACCAACAGAGGTCATCCTAATGGGCTGTCTAGGGCCACCTGTCCTAACCCGGTTTGGCTAGTCATGGGCTGAATCCGAAAAGGATTAAATTTGGGCTGATGTTTATGCAAGCCCAAACAGAACCAGTCCATGGCAAGGAAAATGAATCAACCAAATAACGAACAGATAGCTGTGAACTTCAGAGATTAAATAAATGAACAACACGCATGGGTATGGATTTCAAAAGCCGTCAGAATCACAGATATGCGTAAGAATGAATTTCAGAACATGTCTAAGTAAAGCAAATTATATACATGTAGACATGAATTCCAAAAACTTAGGTTATACACATCCAAAGGGAGTTTCAGAAGTGGTATGAGTAATATACACATGAAAACGAATCCTAAAGTTGTCTAGATGTCAAACTCAGGTTTTATAATTCTAAACTGCTCTAGCGCTCCAAAGCGAAAACAACAGTGGGTCTGAATGTAGGGTTGCTAACCGGTTGTTACCTTTCCCTATTATTTATCTTTCAGTGGCCATACAAAGGTAAGTACACAGTGAACAGTTATATACAAATCTAGCATGAATTCTGAAATGACTAATAACTTACAACAAGGCTTAATCAAGTCTAACAGTCCTGCCTAAAAAAAACATGCTCGGTGGATCCTAATGTGGGGTTACTAGCCATTTTTGAAATTTCCCTCAGAATTGCCATGTCATTGCTTTTTATCAGTCAGTTCATCAACTCATTCTTTTTTTTTGATCAGACCATAAGTTCTAAGATTCATCCACTTCTCTAACCTTTTACACACAGAGAGTAATGAAATGAGTTGGAACTGAAACAACAAACCAAACCACAGCTAATAAGCTGTACCCAAACATCAGGGACCCAACAATCACTTTTAATCAGTCTATCACCAAGCTAGAACGAAACAGATAGAGGGAACATCATTATATACATCTTGAACCAGAAAAACAATGCGCATCCATGGGCACAAACCAAACAGGCAGAATAGAACTGAGGTTAAGAGTTTGTGTACCAGAGGGGAGATAATCACACGTTTTTCCTGTAGGAGAAACCGAACAAGCAACACAAAGACGAAACAATAAGCATTTTAGGTCAGTTCATCAAACAAACATTTGAGTAGGTCAAAGCAAAGGAAATCAGTTAATGGGTGACAGAAGCTGGACATAATGCGATATTTCAAACCCAGAGAATGGCTCCTCCTATGTCGTTTCAGTCGTCGGTGGGCTTTCGACTTGAGAGTGTCAAATGAACATTACCCATCCTGTTCGAACACCAAACTAACAGGCAAAACACTTGCAGAAAATTCAAGGTAAGGATCAAGTATTGTCATCTTGTTAACAACGGCAGGTATCCTTCAGAACAAGTCTCAGCGGGAATCCAGATCTCCCGAAGAGTAATTCAACGGCATAAAAGAGGTATTAACAGGGAGCGAATGTGAACAGATATAACGTATGAGTCTCACTGCCTGTTCGACTGTAACAAAAGAGGCTCCACATTGAATGTTTACTCACTAACGAACCGGGCTAGCAAACTGGTACGAATTTGGACTCGATATTCTGTCCGTGAACTTCTATGTTCATAACAGATCGGGTACTCATCCAAAAGAGCGTTCAAAGTAGAGGAGATGAGACGAGAGTGAGAAATAATAGAAAAAAAATGAATGGAGTAAAGGACGATGGTCTATGTTTGAGGATTGCCTCCAAAACCATACCCGCTTCTCCCATAATTGTTCTGGGCACAGAGTTTTTGCTTTGCTGAAGAAACAAAACTAAAGGTAAACGAAACGTTTTGTAGAACCAGAGGCATGCGAAATAGGCATTCGAAGCTCTGGTTCCCAAAATCTCGAAGAACAAGCAAGGGGAATCAAACTGATTCTTCTCACCATCATCCCGTTTTTCTTTCAAACATGGAACCGTAATCCCATAGCACGAAAACCAAAAGCGAATTTGCAAAGAAAATGAGAAAGAAAGAAAATGGAATCGGAACAGAAAAACGACGATCAAGAGTATATACGTGTGAAAACGGAAGAGAAAGTTAATTGAAAATTCTTCTGTAATGGGGCTCAAAATCGAGAGCGAACAAGCCAACATGGGTAACAAAGTAAGTAGGAAGAAGAACAGGATGTGAATCCTTTGCATGAAGAAGATAAATGCAACTTACTCTACTCCCCGATTATCACAGTAATGGATGGGCGTTTAAACTCCGGCGAAGGACAGTCGGAAAGGGGATGAAGAAATTTTCTGGGTATTGTGTTCACTGGTCCGAGTTTTGCAAAGAAGAAAGAAAAGGATATTGACAAGTTTCTGGGTTGATGTTTTTGAACTCGGGAGCAGTAAAATAAGGAATCAGATCGACAAAAGGAATTAGAATATGGGGATTGGTGTCTGCTGATTAGAAGAACGTGGTGCCCTGTAGGGTTTTTTGGGGGAGTTTTATAATAGCAGACAATGGCATACTAGGGTTTGTTTGAAGAATGGCTTTTCTAATTGACTCTTATTTGGGGTAGCTGACATATATGGGCCTCATTTAGAGGCAAAACCGGACCGGAACGAGACTTGGGCCGCGTTTGGGGTTGATTCCGGCGCCAATCACAAAAAATAGAGCAACATGCTTTAGCTGGGTTCGAACCCGAGTTTCTCGCCTCGTCCAAGTGTGCGCCTACCGTCTCTGCTGCTGCGGAATTCGGTGGTTATACAGAAGACACAAGCTTTTAACCCATAATGCGAGTTAGAAAGAAAGAAAAAAAGGAGAGCAGAACGCCATGCTAGGATTCGAACTCCAGACCAAAGGCATCCCAAGGAGTACTCTAACCAGTTGTGCCAATTCAGAACTCAGTATACAAATGACAAAATAGTACGAAAGCCCTAATTAGAACTAGATACTCTAAAATGCTAGCATATGTACATAAAATAAAATGAAAGAAAATACCTCGCATAAAATGAACGAAAATAGCGACGATAAAACAATGGAAAAACAAAAAAGGGGAATAATAAATAATAAAAGGTAATAATAACAGTAATAAAAGTAGAGATCAGTCAAGTACATAAAATAATATAAGGTGATAATAAAACAGTGAAATGTTTTAAAACAAAAGAAACAAAAAAGTATACAAAATGAAGTCAGTTAAAAACAGATTACAACAAAAAGCTCGTGCTCCTTTTCCAAGGAATGTGAGGTTTAAATGTCGGTAAAAGGAAATTCCTTTGGTCGAAAACGGGGACGACCGCCTTGTTTCTAGAAGCATGTTTATTTTTGTATTTTTGTTTCAATATAAACGGGTGAGAATTTTTGGTGTCTACAGTAAGTATGTTGTATTATAATGAAGAATGATATTGTAACAGTTTTGAAGTTTTTAAATGATGTTTAAAAGCTTGGGAAAACCATGGGTAGTATGTGTATGTGTGCAGGAATTTTATGGTGTTGTAGTGGAGTTGAAATGTGAGTATAATGACTTGTATAAACAGGTGGGTGAATGAGCATTTGTGAGCTGAAACAATGTGTGGGCAAAGCTAAAAATATAGGGGAGACTATGTCAAATTTTATCTAGGAAGTTGAGGACTTAATGTGTGTAAGGGGAGGTAATGACCTAGACAATAACTAGGTGTATTTGGAGAGTTTAAAGAGAGTGTTCAACCACTTAGAAAACAGAATTGAAAAGGGTTTAGGTAATGTGAAGAAAAAGGATGTAAAGTAATGTATTTTGAATGCTAGGAATAGCATTAGTTGAGGGAGTAATGGAGGATAAAAGTTTGAGTGAAAATCTGTAGCATAAGAAGGAAAACAAAAATCTGTAGCAATAAGTGAAATGGAAACTAGTATAAGTGTTGAAAAGAAGTGAGGAAAAATGTGTAAGTGAATGTAGGAATTGAGTAGTAAGTTTGGTGGATGAACCAAGGTGATTTAGAGGGCTTAATTAGTGCTAAATCATGTGGGGAAGTATTGGTAAAGATTGGGGAAGCAATGGGTAAAGAAACCAACAGAAAACAGATTTTAAAACTGAAGTACTTGGCCGGACCGACCTTGGGACCGAACTTGCAAGGTCGGTCGAGCCCAGAATTACAAAGACGGAAACCTTCTGGAATGGACCGACCTTGGGACCGGACTTGAAAGGTCGGTCGGACTAGAAAATTTTCCCGTCTGAAACCTTCTGGAATTGACCGACTTTGGGACCGGACTAGCAAGTTCGGTCAGACTAGAAAATTTTCCCGTCTGAAACCTTCTGGAATGGACCGACCTTGGGACCGGACTTGCCAGGTCAGTCGGCCAGAAAAATTCCCGTAGTGAAAGCTACTGGAATGGACCGACCTTGCGACCGGACTTGCAAGGTCGGTCGGACTAAAATTTTCACGTAAGAAACTTACTGGAATGGACCGACCTTGGGACCGGACTTGCAAGGTCGGTCGAGCCTGGAATTTTGCCTGATCGAAACTTACTTCGACCGACCTTGGGTCCGACCCTGGGTAAGGTCGGTCGAGTCAAAACAAAAAAAAATTGTTTTATTATATGATTATAGTAATCATATGTATATATATATGCCTATATACATATATGCATATATATATGTAGTATTACACTATAAATGAAGTAGTAATGGTAAGAAAGTAAGTAAAAGAGTTAGAACGCAAGTTTAAGAAGTAATAAGGAAAGGAATGGTTCTATAATCAAGTATGAATATAAAGGAATAGTAAGTATACATTAAGAGTATTAATGAAGGAATGAGTTGGATCAATACTAGATCATTGATCATACAACTTCATGTATGTATAGGAATCAAATAGTTGAGCTCCAAAGGAACCGATAGTACGAATACGACGGTGAACGGTATGATTTCTTCATGCCCTGTATCCTAACTTGGTTACCCCGATTTGTGTGCTTATGTGATCACCAATAAGATAAATGCACGAATCGGACCTATATTGCACTTAGCTGTGTTTGAACAATATTGTTCTTGTTTTATGCTCTTGAACATTTAGTTTGTATAATTCATGAAATGAATGAATGAGGATGAAGTATGTGTGTACATGATGAGTACTTGTGTATTGTATTGACGTACAGAAATGAAGTACTAACTTCTACTAATTCCTAACAACCTAACTCCTAACATGAATAATGAGTAAAATGGAATGAGTAGAAGTCCGATATAGTTTTGGCCACGCGTGAGGATAAGGAAACACAAGAGGTTGGATCCGTATCCTGGCTGTAATCTTTTCCATGGACCAAACCCCTTGAATGGGTAGCATCCTGGATTAGTGGGCCACCCTAAAGCCCGGTGGTGGGATGTAGTAATCCCTGCCCGAAGGTCATACCGACTTGACTTGAGTAAAGTAAGTAAGAAGTAAGTATTGTATGTGTATCGGTCTTGACTATTGTAAGTCATTGACCTTGAGTAAAAGAGTATTGAACACCCGATTAACCCGGGTGTGTAATGAACTAACATGACTTCTGTATGAATTGGAGAAGTGTATCTCCGTAATGCGGTGAGTATTCGGTAAGTATAATTGGTTGACTTGTAATGTCTTCCTTGCATGTATTGAATGTATGTATGCCTTATGAAATGAATGTATTGAATTGTATTGTATAAAGCATGTATGTATGTGTGAATGAAACGAACCGCATGTACTCGACCAATTAGTTGGCGTACCCTCACTAGTACGCGGGGTATGCGGTTATCATATGCAGCGTAAGCTGACCCCCTAGGGGGAATGTTTTTATTCTACAGGTACCCGCGACGCGTGATGGTCGAGTAAGGACCGGTACGAATTCTTTTTGGGGTAGTTAGTAGATTGGGATGGTGTACCGAGTTGTACACGGCTAAGGTCTTTTTGAGTAGCCGGTGTACCATGTGGTACACCTTTTTGGGTAATGAATTGTGATTGGATAGAAATGAGTAAATGTAGAAACTCTTGATTTTTGGGAAGTAGTCTTGGAATGTAATTCGTATATTTTGGATACTCGGTAATCAAAGTGTAAGTAATCATTGGGTATTGTAAGGTAACTTTATATGTATTTGGTATATTCTAATCATCAGACCGTTACTGTATGTAGTAGCAGCCTTGTTAGTCTTGGATGGCTAACGCGTTGTATCACCCGCCGGGAGTAAGTAAGTAAGTAAGTTTCCGCTGCGAGTAAGGTAATTACGAGTATGATTAGAGGATAATGAAAGGATTAGCGGTTGGGGTGTTACAAAAAGTGGTATCAGAGCGAAGTCTCACCCTGATGATTAGAATACTAAGTGTAGTGATTACCGAGTTAGGATTTCAACCATTTTAAAATGGATACTTAGAAACCTAGCTAGGAACTACCGTTGTTAACAATGGATACCTTGACGTCACAAAGATGATACCATTGTTTGAATCAAGACCATGAGGTGATAATATCACATCTAATGTAATTCACACTTGTTCAGATGTCAGGACGAGGTCGAGGCCGACCTAGAGGAGAGACATCTGAGGGACCAGGCGTGCAGACGATAGCTAAATCGTCACCGCCACGGTAGCACAGATGCTACCGCAAGTAATCACCGTTGTACAAGCAACACAGCAAAACCAACAGCAGCAGCAGCAACAGCCCGACTCACCTCAACCCCGTGAGACCAATTGGGTAAAGGCAGTCGCCGACCTTCGACCTCCATGCTTTAGAGGCGAGAGCGACCCCACCAAGCTTGAGGCCTACCTCTCCGAGATGGAGACGACATTTGAGACACTTGAGACTCCCGCTAGAGTTCGAGTGAGGATAGCTGCGTACTACCTCAAAGACGCGGCTATGGATTGGTGGAAGCTCATTAAGGCCAAGCACGTAGCCGAACCTGCATTCGGTTGGGAAGCATTCACCTCTCTCCTCCGATCTAAGTACTATCCCGAGCATGTCAAGACCAAGAAACGGCTTGAGCTCGATGCCCTAAAAATGATAGAGAAGATGACGGTTGATGAATATTACCGCACCTTCAACTCTCTTCTCAGACTTCTACCCGACCTTGGGTATACCGGCCAAGTCTTGGTCAACCACTTCTACGGCGGATTGAGCCATCGACTCCGGTATGGCATGGGATTCACACGGTTTACCTCCCTTCAGGTAAACAACGTCGAACCCTTAAAAGCCATGAGTAATGTGAATTAGTATTCCCGTATGTTAATGCGTAACCTAATGCCCGAGAA
Organism: Limonium bicolor; assembly: GCA_023374045.1. Classification (NCBI taxonomy): domain Eukaryota; kingdom Viridiplantae; phylum Streptophyta; class Magnoliopsida; order Caryophyllales; family Plumbaginaceae; genus Limonium; species Limonium bicolor. Next base: position 458,122,800 of record CM041777.1, read on the forward strand.
ATTCAGGAGTGTTACCACGCTGCATCTCGAGTTGAGATCACCTGCCAACTAAGAGATGAGGAGCAAGCGCTGAAGCGCAAGGTGAGCAGCAAGGGTAGCACCTCCGATGACCAAAACCAAACCAAGCCATGGAAGAAGAAGAAGGGGAAATATTCCCACCAGAAGAACACCTCAGGAGACGGAGGTGCCCATACTGAGAAGGGCAAGGCAGCTGAGCCATTGCAGCTTGGCTACACCGCACCAGTGGCAGCGAAGCCACTGAGGTCTCAGCCCTATAAGGGTAAGAACCCGAAACCGAATTAGTACACTTGTGAAATAGTATGTATATGGAGTATTGTAAGTATACCAAACCTTGCTAACTTGGAAGCTATAGGTTCTGGATTTGGCCATGGCAAGAACCAAACTGATGGCCGTAGCTACATATACCGAAACTACAACAAAGATCATCCCGGCACAGATTGCCAAGGAAGGGAGATCCGATGCTACAACTGCCAGAAACCAGGGCACCGTGCTAATGCATGCCCAGAAAATTCTAGGCCCAAGGGCAACTATTAGGGCTATAAGCAGCCTGAAGGCAAGGAGGTTGCATCTGGCGATGCACATGCCAAGCATGCCTCATAGGGACAGGGATCCCGGGGTCCGCAGAAGGGTGCACCGTAGAGGCAGCCGGCCTTACACATCATTGACCGTGACGGGACCGGGACTAAGTCCGGCCCAGGTAACTACCGTAACCTTTAATCCTTGAAGAGCATGTCTAAGTATCGAAGTAATTGTATGAATGGGAGCATGAATGCGTAAGTACTTGAAGTATGAAATTGAGCATGAGTAAGTAACTTGGAAGTATGTATTAAGAATGAAATGAATTAGTAAACCTAGAACTCACACTAGATATAAGTTACCACCTTAGGGAAATTCCTTATCTGTTACCTAATACCTTCGAACTCACCTCATGAAGAGATCGACATCGCCACTCACCACTTCAACTACGAGCAGTGTCAGGTCATCCGCCCAGGTATGATATTATTAAAAGGATACCTGACACCCGAAGCACAAGTTTCAATCATTCAACGATGCAACGAGTTAGGAATGGGTCCAGGAGGATTTTATACGTCCGAATTCCCCGGTGGAGCTACAATGAAGCTGAAAATGATGTGCTTGGGAAAGGATTGGAACCTCTATACCAAGACATACCAGACGACGCGAGCAGGAGACGGAGCAACACCTCCACCAATACCCCCAGAATACCAAACGCTTGTCACTCAAGCTGTAGAAATTGCATAACAATGCGAAGATGAACCAGTCCCTGCACTCGAAGAAGCCTTATGTATCATCAACTTCTATGAGAAAGAAGGACGACTTGGCTTACACCAAGATAAGGACGAGACGACGGAATCTCTTGAGCTAGGAGTGCCCGTAGTGTCTTGGTCCATTGGTGATGAGGCCGTATTTTTGTATAGTGAGCAGAAGCGTGTGGACCTCGTAGAGAAATTGGTATTGAGATCAGGAGATGTCCTAATCATGGGTGGGAAATCAAGGTTGCTGTATCACGGTATCCAGAAGGTCAAGTTGAATACGGCACCACCGGCAATAATCAATGCCACACACATGAAACCAGGATGCCTGAACCTTACCTTAGAAAGTATTAATCTTGTAGTAGCATGTAATCCAGTAGTAACGTGTATTAGAGACACAGTAGTATGATGGTTGGTTATTCAATAAAAGCAGTGTTGGTTATTAAATTCCACTTGCGTTCCACCATCGTTACTTATAATCTTATGAATCAATAGGTTGTGGACTCGGTACCGAAGGTAACCTGAGTATCCTCACCGAAGAGCAAGCCGGCAAAAGCGGCACCATTCTAATGGGAACATTCCCAGTAAACGGCATCGAAGCCTCAGTACTATTCGACTCCGGCCCTCTCACACCTTTGTATCGCCAGCATTCGCTACAAGGTTGGGCTAGACGCAGGTGAGCTACCAAATTTCTTGGTTACTCCCGTTGAAGGAGCGAGTAAAGTGTACTGTACTAAGTACACACCGCCACCATTCAAATCAAAGGCGAAGCGTTTCCCATCTCCTTCATTGAATTCAACGGGTTGGGATTCAACTTAATAATCAGAATGAACTGGTTGGAGCGGCACAAGGGACGGATCCTATGTGCCAAGCACCGATTGCTGCTCAAGAGTCCATCTGGGGTCACTGTTTCATACCGCCAGAGACCGAGAGAGCCTTCAACTACAGTCATCTCCACTATGGCAATGTACCGGGAGCTTAGGAAAGGACATGAAGTGTATCTATGCCATGTGCAAGACCTGGAGAGAGATCCAGAATTCATTGATGATGTAACAGTAGTCTCAGAATTCCCTAATGTATTCCCGAAAGAGCTACCTGGTATGCCACCACAGAGAGCAGTAGAGTTCAAAATCGACCTTGTACCTGGTACTGGTCCCATTGCTAGGGCACCATACCGTATGACACCAGTAGAAATGACAGAGCTTAAAGAGCAACTACGTGATCTACTTGACAAAGGGTTTATACGCCCAAGCGTATCACCCTGGGGAGCACCGGTCCTCTTCGTGAAGAAGAAGGACGGTAGTCTCCGCCTCTGCATCGACTACCGTGAATTGAATGCGGTCACTGTAAAGAATAAATATCCATTACCACGCATCGACGACCTGTTCGATCAATTGAAGGGAGCTTCGGTCTTTTCTAAGATTGATCTCCGATCCGGATACCACCAAATTGCTATTAAAGAGCAAGATATCGAGAAAACAACATTCCGAACAAGATATAGCCACTACGAATTCACGGTGATGTCATTCGGTTTGTCTAACGCACCAGCCAAATTCATGGACCTAATGAATCGGTTATTCAGTGATCAGCTGGACACTTCAGTAGTAGTATTCATCAACGACATCCTCGTGTATTCGAAGTCAGCAGAAGAACATGAAAACCATTTGAGAAGAGTACTTGAGACACTGCGTGAGAACCAGCTGTATGTGAAGTTCTCCAAATGCGAGTTTTGGCTAGATCAGGTGTCATTCCTTGGTCATGTCATCTCGAGCGCGGGCATTTCAGTAGATCCATCCAAAATCGAAGCTGTACGATCATGGCCTAGACCTAAGACTGTTACCGACATCCTGAGCTTTCTTGGTTTAGCCGGTTATTACCGGAGGTTTGTAAAGGACTTCTCAAAAGTCGCTAAGCCCATGACGTCATTGATGAAGAAAGATGCACCGTTTGTATGGACAGACGAGTGTGAGGTATCCTTCTAGAGCCTGAAAGACTCATTGACCTCAGTGCCAATTCTCACACTTCCAGAGGGCACAGAGGGATTTGAGGTGTATTGTGATGCATCGGCAATGGAATGGGATGCGTACTCATGCAGCATGGCAAGGTAGTAGCTTACGCCTCCCGCCAGCTGAAAAAGCATGAGGAGAATTACCCGACACACGATCTAGAGTTAGGGGCCATTGTCTTCGCCTTGAAGATATGGCGACACTATCTCTATGGGGTAAGCATCACCATCTACTCCGACCACAAAAGTTTGCAGTATGTATTCACACAGAAAGAACTGAATTTAAGACAGAGGATGTGGATGGATTTCCTCTCAGATTACGACATCAACCTCCAGTATAAAGAAGGGAAGGCAAACGTTGTAGCCAACGCCCTGAGTCGTCGAGTACACTCGCTCCATTCGCTACTCGCTTCTTTTAGCTTGGTTGACGAGGTGTGAGACGCTCAGTTGAGCGACCCTTACTTCACAGAGATCAGACAGAAAATCACAGATGGTACCTTCGAGAGCTGAAAGTACGACTTCAAACTGCATGAAGATGGTCTGATCCGATTGAATGGCAGACTATGCGTCCCCCGAAGCAATGCCGAGCTAAGGGATCGCATTCTGCGAGAGTCACATTGTTCGACATTGCATGTCCATCCGGGAGCTGCTAAAATGTACAAAGACATGAAGAGGTACTTCTGGTGGTCAGGAATGAAATCCGACGTGATTGAGTATGTTCTGAGGTGTCTTACATGCCAAAAGGTGAAGTTTGAGCACCGAAGACCGGGAGGAATGGTGCAATCCATGCCCATTCCGGAGTGGAAATTCCACGATATCTCCATGGATTTTGTTGTTGGACTCCCACCTGCTAGGGGAGGACTCAACATGATCTGGGTAGTAGTCGATCATCTGACCAAGGTTGCCCGATTCATACCGATGAAGGACACCTGGAAAGTGGCAAAGCTCGCGCAGCTATTCGACAAGGAGATCATCCGACATCACGGAGTCCCGAAAACCATAGTATCTAACCGCGACACCATATTTCTTTCGAGATACTGGAGAGCAACACGGGAAGCACTTGGTACTAAGTTGAAGCTTAGCACCGCCTTTCATCCACAGACCGACGGTCAGACAGAAAGGACCATCCAGACACTAGAGGATATGCTTAGGGCATGTGCCTTAGACTTCCAGGGGAGCTGGATTGATAAGCTTCATCTTATCGAGTTTTCGTATAACAATAGCTATCATGCTTTGATCAAGATGTCACCTTTCCACTTTGTATGGTAACCTTGCCGTACCCCATTGTGGGGGATGAGTCAAGTGAAGTGGTCATCATAGGACCGGAGTATCTGGAACAAGTACAAGCTGAGGTATAACAAATCCGAGCAAATATGAAAGCAGCCCAAGATAGACAGAAATCCTATATGGACGTGCGATGACGCGACCTTGAGTTCGCCGTGGGCGACCAAGTGTTCTTGCGTGTCTCACCTATGAAGGGCGTCTTTTGATTTGGCCAGAAGGGCAAGCTGAGCCCAAAATTTGTAGGCCCGTATACCATTACCGAGAGGATTGGAGCCGTAGCTTATAGGGTAGCATTGCCTGAAGAATTGGGACGTGTTCATGATGTCTTTCATGTATCACAACTCAAGAAATACATAGTCGATCCCTCTCATGTATTAGAACCCGAGCAACTATCCCAAGAGCGGACGATGAGATATGTCGAGGCTCCATTGCGAATCCTTGATACAATGACAAGAGACACTCGCCATAAATCTGTAAGAATGGTGAAGGTCTTGTGGTCTAACCACGATGTCGAGGTAGCGACTTGGGAATTAGAAGACGCCATGAAGGCGAAGTACCCGAATCTATTTGTAGACTAGATGTCTAGTATTCGTATAGTATGGAGGGTACGGGGGGTACCCCTTTTAAGGGGGGTAGAACCTTTTGCTTTTGCATTGCTTTGGGTTAGCATTGCATAGTATGTATGTATTGTAATTGTATTTTGTTGGCCCATGTAGTGCTAATGGTATTTATGGGCACAAGGTAGTGCTAGTAGTATCCGATATGTAGCACAATGAGTATGGTATGTGTATGGTATGTGTGTAATGAGTAATGCATTTGTGCTGTATGATATGTGAATGGTATTGTGAAATGTATTGTGGAATGTGTGAATTGGATTGTGCATTGTGCATGGTATTCGAATTGAATATGGTGTATGGTATTTGAATTGGTGTGTATTTGTAGCGTAAGAACTGTGAACACCTTGTAAGGTGGTAGTAGAACGCATTATGACAATTGGTTGCCAAATGAGTAGAATAGTAAACCGTAAACCTTGAGCAACTTTGAGGGCAAAGTTCCTTAAGGGGGGTGGATTGAAATACCCCGTAATTAAAAACAGTGATTAATTAGGCTAATTATAATTTTAAAGGCTTAATTACACTTAAATAAACATGAGGGAACAAATCCCGAAGAAAACGGACCTTTAAAATGGGTTAAAAGCATAAACGAACCTTAAACCGCGTTTTTCGAGGAAACCGGGCAAACGCGACTTTAAGCGGGTCAAATAGACTCGAAACAATTTTGGTCAACCAAATAGTCATTAATAGACAGTAATAAAGGTTGGAAACCAATAAAATTAATTAAACGAGAAAATTCCGGAAAACGGGTTCCGGTTAGTAAAAACTGTAACAACCGGGAAGTTGTGGGGTGAGAATGCAAATAAACAAACTTAGTGTGTCCACTTTGCAAATAAAAATAAAAATCTGAGTGTGTGTGTGTGTTAGTGGGCCGGCCAGCTCCCCCCTCCCTCACCCTCTTAATGCTTTTTTATTAGCTAAAAGACAAATGAAATAAGTAGAAAAGTAGAAAAGGAAGTGGGGCTCTCTCTCTCTTCCATCCCTCACTCCCTCACCGTACCCACCTTCTTCTTCCTTCTGATTTTTCTCCTCCTCATGCGATGGCTATGGGGATTTGAAGAACCGCACTAAACTCTATCCTTCTCTCCTCTTGTCCAAGCTCAAACCTTGTCCAAATCAAACAAAAACTGTACCATGGAAATCCCCTCACCAAGGAGAACACTCTCCTCCTTTCAAAAATCAAAAACAACCAACTTCATCTCCATGGGTGTGCTGCATTTGAATCTTGGGTACCACATTTTGAAGCACCTTCACCTCTGGTCATTTTGAGGTAAAAATATTCTTGAAAACCTATCTTTTTCTAGCCCTTATTTGCAAAACGAAAATTCATAGTAAGCCTTGCTTTGTTCCTTGCAGTCCAGCCGATTTTGGCTTCTCTTTTGGGCTAGGAATCCTACTCTCTTGCTAGTCAAGAACTTCATTCATTGGTTGGAATGTAATACTCTTTTCTAAACCCTAAAACATCTAAATCCTAGGGTTAGTTAAGGTTAAGGTGCTAAACTAGTATGGGTATGTATGGCTTGCTGTAGCATTTCCATTTCTTGAACAAAAACCGAGAACAAGAGAAGAATGAGAGAGGAAAGGAAGAGAAGGAAAAGAAAGAAAGAAAAACTAGCAAGACAAGGTAAATGCTCTTACCTTGAGTTAGTTTGTGTATTGTAGTGTAACATTTTTGTAGTAGTAAAAATGAGTAATGTATTGAGTAATGAGTAGTAAGTATGTTGTAGTATAATGAAGAATGATATTGTAACAGTTTTGAAGTTTTTAAATGATGTTTAAAAGCTTGGGAAAACCATGGGTAGTATGTGTATGTGTGCAAGAATTTTATGGAGTTGTAGTGGAGTTGAAATGTGAGTATAATGACTTGTATAAATAGGTGGGTGAATGAGCATTTTTGAGCTGAAACAATGTGTGGGCAAAGCTAAAAATATAGGGGAGACTATGTCAAATTTTATCTAGGAAGTTGAGGACTTAATGTGTGTAAGGGGAGGTAATGACCTAGACAATAACTAGGTGTATTTGGAGAGTTTAAAGAGAGTGTTCAACCACTTAGAAAACAGAATTGAAAAGGGTTTAGGTAATGTGAAGAAATAGGATGTAAAGTAATGTATTTTGAATGCTAGGAATAGCATTAGTTGAGGGAGTAATGGAGGATAGAAGTTTGAGTGAAAATCTGTAGCATAAGAAGGAAAACAAAAATCTGTAGCAATAAGTGAAATGGAAACTAGTATAAGTGTTGAAAAGAAGTGAGGAAAAATGTGTAAGTGAATGTAGGAATTGAGTAGTAAGTTTGGTGGATGAACCAAGGTGATTTAGAGGGCTTAATTAGTGCTAAATCATGTGGGGAAGTATTGGTAAAGATTGGGGAAGCAATGGGTAAAGAAACCAACTGAAAACAGATTTTAAAACTGAAGTACTGGGCCGGACCGACCTTGGGACCGAACTTGCAAGGTCGGTCGAGCCCAAAATTACAAAGACGGAAACCTTCTCGAATGGACCGACCTTGGGACCGGACTTGCAAGGTCGGTCGGACTAGAAAATTTTCCCGTCTGAAACCTTCTGGAATGGACCGACCTTGGGACCGACTTGCAAGGTCGGTCGAACTAGAAAATTTTCCCGTCTGAAACCTTCTGGAATGGACCGACCATGGGACCGGACTTGCAAGGTCGGTCGGCCAGAAAAATTCTCGTAATTAAAGCTACTGGAATGGACCGACCTTGCGACCGGACTTGCAAGGTCGGTCGGACTAAATTTTCACGTAAGAAACTTACTGGAATGGACCGACCTTGGGACCAGACTTGCAAGGTCGGTCGAGCCTGGAATTTTGCCTGATCGAAACTTACTGACTTCGACCGACCTTGGGTCCGACCCTGGGTAAGGTCGGTCGAGTAAAAAAAAATTGTTTTATTATATGATTATAGTAATCATATGTATATATATATGCCGATATACATATATGCATATATACGTAGTAGTACACTATAAATGAAGTAGTAATGGTAAGAAAGTAAGTAAAAGAGTAAGGACGCAAGTTTAAGAAGTAATAAGGAAAGGAATGGTTCTATAATCAAGTATGAATATAAAGGAATAGTAAGTATACATTAAGAGTATTAATGAAGGAATGAGTTGGATCAATACTAGATCATTGATCATACAACTTCATGTATGTATAGGAATCAAATAGTTGAGCTCCAAAGGAACCGGTAGTACGAATACGACGGTGAACGGTATGATTTCTTCATGCCCTGTATCCTAACTTGGTTACCCCGATTTGTGTGCTTATGTGATCACCAATAAGATAAATGCACGAATCGGACTTATATTGCACTTAGCCGTGTTTGAACTATATTATTCTTGTTTTATGCTCTTGAACATTTAGTTTGTATAATTCATGAAATGAATGAATGAGGATGAAGTATGTGTGTACATGATGAGTACTTGTGTATCGTATTGATGTATGGAAATGAAGTACTGACTTCTACTAATTCCTAACAACCTAACTCCTAACATGAGTAATGATTAAAATGGAATGAGTAGAAGTCCGATATAGGTTCGGCCACGCGTGAGGATAAGGAAACACAAGAGGTTGGATCCGAATCCTAGCTCTAATCTTTTCCATGGACCAAACCCCTTGAATGGGTAGCATCCTGGATTAGTGGGCCACCCTAAAGCCCGGTGGTGGGATGTAGTAATCCCTGCCCGGAGGTCATACCGACTTGACTTGAGTAAAGTAAGTAAGAAGTAAGTATTGTATGTGTATCGGTCTTGACTATTGTAAGTCATTGACCTTGAGTAAAAGAGTATTGAACACCCGATTAACCCGGGTGTGTAATGAAGCTAACATGACTTCTGTATGAATTGGAGAAGTGTATCTCCGTAATGCGGTGAGTATTCGGTAAGTATAAATGGTTGACTTGTAATGTCTTCCTTGCATGTATTGAATGTATGTATGCCTTGTGAAATGAATGTATTGAATTGTATTGTATAAAGCATGTATGTATGTATGAATGAAACGAACCGCATGTACTTGACCAAATAGTTGGCGTACCCTAGCTAGTACACGGGGTATGCGGTTATCATATGCAGCGTAAGCTGACCCCCTAGGGGGAATGTTTTTATTCTACAGGTTCCCGCGAGGCGTGATGGTCGAGTAAGGACCGGGACGAATTCTTTTTGGGGTAGTTAGTAGATTGGGATGGTGTACCGAGTTGTACACGGCTAAGGTCTTTTTGGGTAGCCGGTGTACCATGTGGTACACCTTTTTGGGTAATGAATTGTGATTGGATAGAAATGAGTAAATGTAGAAACTCTTGATTTTTGGGAAGTAGTCTTGGAATATAATTCGTATATTTTGGATACTCGGTAATCAAAGTGTAAGTAATCATTGGGTATTGTAAGGTAACTTTATATGTATTCGGTATATTCTAATCATCAGACCGTTACTGTATGTAGTAGTAGCCTTGTTAGTCTTGGATGGCTAACGGCATTGTATCACCCGCCAGGTGTAAGTAAGTAAGTAATTTTCCGCATCGAGTAAAGTAATTACGAGTATGATTAGAGGATAATGAAAGGATTAGCGGTTGGGGTGTTACAGAAACTGATCATCATTAGTAGACACAATTTTATTTAAAATGCAATAACTTTAACTACAACTTTGATTGGTATGGGTTACCTTGTCATCATCATCAAGCGTGTCAAAATTTTGAACAATCTCGTACATGTACCGCATCACATAATAGCCACAACTCTGTGAATCAGGCTGTTTAGGACACTGTGATCACACCATCAATGGATTACCAACTTTAGACAGATCAAGAAATTAAACGTTTAACTTTAATACAAAAATGCATAAATTAAATGATTACTTACATGTATGTATTGGAAGTTCAAGATGGAGAATGGTTTCTTCTCATCACCTAAACCATGCTTATGGCCCCTGCATAAATATACCATTTTAAAATGAAGCCATTTATTGCCAATAATCTAGGACAAGCTTAAAATAAATACAAAATGCATTAAAATTTTAAATACTCACTCCTTCAAATATTTCTCTATAGCGATTTCTCGAAGGTCATCAGCGCCCAATGGGTCTAGTATCAACAAGCATGGGGTGTCGATACACTACACCATCAACATCCGATGATTGCTACCACAGGTAAAACAAAGAATGTGTTGTAGAACAATATTTTAATTACCACATAATGTAATTAGGATGCAAAAAATTCCAGTTATTGTGTACTTACATCTGATGATATGGGATCAGCAAATATTCGCTTCCTCTTCGCACCGCAGCACAAAATCCCTGCCTCACGTGTTGTGCACATCCTTGATCATCCAATGTGGCCTTACTTGTTGACATCAATTACGGACACAAGAAAGTGATGACAGATAATCTCTTGTTCGATATCAGTCTAGTAGTCAAACACCTAAACAACATTTTTTCAAAAGATATGTTAAATGGCTTAAAAAAATGAAAGATAATTTAATAATTTAAAATATACTTACACACAATAGGCCTGAATCACAGAGATGTTAAGCAGGTCTCCCATCAAAAATTCTCTTAGATCGCTCACGGTAATCATTAGATCTCTGGGCTCGGGGGAGTGGAAAATATGCTGAGACACTTTCTTGTTGAAGTTGGTAACAGACTGCTCCCTCGTCATGAAAAAGTCATACAACATTGTTTGTTTGTCTGTCAACTTCTTCAGAAACTTGGGTGTCGGAATGGGGGATCTCCTAGGAGTCATATAGAAAGGTTTCACCACTTCCTTTCTCACACTCTAACTCTCCTCATTTGATTTCACCACTCCCTTCCCCTTATCCACTTTCCTCTTCTTAACCGGTCTTAATTCCTTATCAATCTAATAGTATACAAAATTTAAATAATAAACATATCAGTCAACAATCAAGTTAAAAAATAAACAGTAAGCATGTAAATAGTTTACCTTGTCACTGACATCAATGAGAGAATATGGCCATGGAACAACTGAAGATTGTGCTTGCACTAATTTACTCCACTGATTCCACTCCAATGGAAGTGGAGAGTCCTCATGGCCTCGCATAATGTCGTCTACCAACACACGAGCGTGGAGAGGTGGGATGGGCTTGAAATGTACTACATTGTTTGGTCCGGTCTATAAAACCCGACCGTATGCAACATGCACAGTCCTACCATCCAACACTTGAAGCAGATGGCATGATTTAGCCACCTACATCAACTCACAACAGTAAGCAAGCTAATAAAATTATATTGTTTTAAAAGTAATGTTAAAATAACTAAGGAGGAAAAAAAGAACAAACCGAAAGGTTTTGATAAGGAAATGTGTCTCTAGTAGAAGAAGAAGGTACAGGATGATCGACCATCGGAGTATCCGCCATCGTTGTAGGAGCAGACGTCGGTGTAGCAGTAGGTGCCGGTGTAGGATCGTCGGCCACTATCGGTGTATCTGTCGTCACGGTAGGAGCAGACACCAGTGTAGAAGTAGGTGTCGGTGTAGGAGCATGCACCTGGCCCAATACTAAAGCCTCAAGTCTTCGCAGGCGCTCCTAGTAGGCTTGACGCTCCTCAGCGTGACGTCTTTCCGACTCCTGCACCCGTGCTTCCACCATTCTCTCTATCATTTCAGCCTGTGGTACTCTCGATCGAGATGAAGGAAACACGTCTTTTTGGCGAACTTCCCCTCCAAGCCCCCGCACTCGCCCTAGATGATCCTTTTGCCCAAGGGCCTTATTCAATGGATCATCAAGAGACGGAGGAGCCGGAACCATCTCCCATTGCTTAGTAGATCCAGACTATTTTAAATTACAAAAATATTAGAAATGAACTTACTAATTAGTAAACAACAACTTTTAAAAATATATACTTACAATCTTTGAAGCCAACTCAGCAGTCTCGCTCTGCGGAGACACATATACTCCCTCGTCATTTTTCTTCATGCGACCCAGCATATATGTCAGCAACCTACTTGCATCGTCAACATTATCAATAACTGATTGAGTGTCGTCTTCATTAACTTTTGTCAGTAAGCCCTCGCACTTCCACTTCTCCAAGCGCCCCGTATATCTAGCTCGCCCCATTAAGTGCCTATATATATTCTTCGCCCGGTTACGTCTCGCTTGTTCTTGACGTAACTGTTACAAAATTTGTATATTTGTAAGTTATACATAATAATAAAAATATTTGTTAAATTGTATTCCTTAAATAATTAAGAAAAAATAATTGTAAAAGTACCTTAAACTCTTAGTCTGGCGATAGTCGTAGAATATCTTCCAGTCCTCCTCCGTGATCATACCATCATACACTACCCACGGGGGTGATGGTTTGGAGCCCGGTTTGTTAATCCAACCATCTACCAACCGATGCTTGAACTGTCGCAGCGATGTCGCTAGAAGTGAATCAATCGTAGTCCGAAGATTATCCGCGACTTTGTACCGCTTCTGCACCATCTGCCACATGATGTCTTTGTCTACCTTTTCTTGATCCTTCAAATCCTTATTAATCAAGCAATGGGATTTTACCATCAATCCCAAGTAAGAAGCAAACTGGTGCTTCGACCCACCAGAATGTCGGCACTACTTGTCTCAGACCAAATCGATGGGAGAATCCTTCTTCACCTCCAACCCACGGGTCAGTCCACATCCCTTCCGAGGGTTTTGCAATGTAGATGCAGCTGGTGGTTCTTCAGCAGGGACGTCATCGTCAATATCATCCAACCCCAACAGTAAGTCCGCTTCGACTCTATCATCAGGATCCATAATCTAAAAAATAATCAATAATTAACATGGTTAATACGAACATCTACTGAATCAAATGTTGAAACATGACAAAAATGAAATATATAATACTGTCAACCAGACTTACAAAATAACATTTCATCATTCAATCCACAATCCTTCATTGTGGTCGGACCTTCAATATTCAAAATTTGTTACATTATCCACCTCCATCGGCAACTGAATAGGTACATTTGTTTCATCTTCACAGTCGTATTCATCCTCATCAACAATATTATCAATCCCAACTATCGATCTTTTACTCTGCATTACAATAGACCATCTGGGATTACACTGATCACGACAGTAGAATACTTGTTTTTGCCTTTGATGCAACAATAAAGGGTTCATCAGTAGGAGCCGCTGTTGTTAAATCAACTAGCTTCATACCATGATCCTCCTCACGATATCCCTGTTTGTTGTCCACCCATTTGCAACAAAATACGTAAGTTTCATAACTAGCGTAATTCAAGACCCAGATATCCTCAACAACACCATAATATTCGTTCTTCAGTGTATTACGACTTGTTCCTATGAAAATGTCTTGTGAAGCGATAAGATGCACACCACTTTTCTGGTTTGTCGATTTACAATCTTCACGTTCAGTGTAAAAAGAAAATCCATTTACATCATATCCTTCATAAGATAACACATCGAGATTTGGACCGAGTGCCAACAACTGGATCATTTCATCCACGTTTCTTGAATCTTCATTCAGCACCTTCTGTCTGAACCACTTAACAATTGCATTGCTTGCTTTTTTTTAATTTGGCATTACTCATCGTTGGGTGTTTTGTTTTGAGGTAGGCTAGGTGTGCATCGAAATACGGTTCAACACTTTCAGAGTGATTCAACACAACAAGATGTGCCTTGTTCAATGTATCAATATCAACTCTGCATAATTTTTTCCACATGTACCAACACCTTTAAGCCTGCCATCATGTCTTGCTTTTGGTAATCCAATAACATCAACACCGTGTAAGTAGTGAGTGCAGAAGTCAACTACCTCTTCTGTTACTGTCCCTTCAATTATGCTTCCCTCTGGATGCTGACGGTTTTTCATTTTCTTTTTCAGTATACCCATATATCTATCAAACGGATACATGTATCAAAGGTATAACGGACCACAATGTTTGATCTCTCTAACCAGATGAACAAGTAGATGCACCATAATATCAAAAAACGAAGGAGGAAAATACATTTCCAACTGACACATGGTGATCACAAGGTCATTCTGTAGTTTATCCAGCGTCTCCACATCAAGCACTTTACACGAAATTCCTTTGAAGAAAACACATAAATTTGTAATAGTTTTCCTGACATCAGCTGGAAGGACCCACGGATTGCAACCGGAAGTAAGTGCTGCATCAGCACATGATAGTCGTGAGACTTTATCCCTACCAATTTAAGATCAGACATTGATACCAAACTTGATATGTTTGATGAGTAACCAGATGGCACTTTAATATGACGTAGAGAACTACAAAAACTTATTTTCTCTTCATTGGATAATGTATGACAAGCGGGAGGCAAGAATGTTCATTTCCCTCTTTGTTGTGGCGCGAGTTCTTCTCGTATACCCAATTCAACCAGATCTTTTCTACTGAAATACCCCAAATCTAATTAACATTATAAAACCATTATTTAACGGAATATAATCCAAATATAAATCATTTCACGTACGCATGCAAACCCATGCATGAGAACGATACATAAAAATAGTCGTTTCTCCATAAACGCTAAAACACCTTAGAAACATATGGTCAAGCATGACCTTGTATGACCTTCTAAAACTTAAACCAAATGGTCACACACTCATTATATGAATATATCAACATACTTCCTAGGCTATATCCAGTCAAAAACGCAAAACGCTCGGGAGTGCTCACGCACGCCCCTTAAAGCACGAAAAGCCCGGAGGAGTGCCGAGGTGGCACGAACTCCTATAAAATTAATTCCTAGAGTTCCTAACATCATTATTAACCATTCTAAAGAGAACCCACGAAGTGGTTTCTCAAAATTCAACAAAAACCACAGGAGTATTTCTTAGCGCTCCTTTTTGCCCGGGAGTGTCCCGATGGCCCGTAAATTATGTCACGGGTTAATGTAACCCCATATAACTCAATGTTACATCTTAATATATGTTTATTTACCATAATAAGTGTTTATAAACACTTGGAAACTCATAAAACCAATTTATTTCCCAAAATTTCCTTAGTGCACAAAAATACACCTTCGGGCGTCACGAAAACGCATTTTACGCAATTGCCTTGTAGTTTTTGACATGCCACGAATTAAGAATATTAAATAGGGTTAAAATGAACCTCTAAATCAGTTGGAGGAACTACCCAACAAGGTGCTCTATAGGGGCCGATTTTATGCTCAAAAACTAGTATAAAACTTACATTAAAAATTTATAAAAGGCATAAAACATGGTGACTCACCTTCCCATGTGTTATAATACATAATGTCAAAGTATGTAGGTCTCATTTGACCACCAAGCTGTCGAAATAATGCAGAGGAATAAGGCCATGTGAGCTAGATACAAACAAAATGCTAAAAGTGAAAAGTAGATCTAGATTCCACCTTTTTCATTTCTTAAACTTCAAGAGAAATTCCATGCTTCTTCCTTGGCTCTTCATCACCGATTGAGACCCTCCATTTGAGCTTGGAGTTCGGCCACCTACAGAGAGGAAGAAGACAAGCACAACTTAGAAAAATCAAAAGAATAAACCTTACTTTTCTTACCTTGTCTCTTAGCTCACAATTATTTCCCTCCACCTTGCCTTGTCTTGCATTATGGCCGAACACATGCTGGAAAGAGGGGCATTTATTGAGCCAATAACTCATGGAATAAACTAAAGAAAAGAATGGTCAAATGACATTAAAAATTAACAAAACAAAAATCAAATTCCAAATTGCATTCTTGCATTTACGTGAGCTTAGCCTCATTTCTCCTCCTTGCACACTTCACTCACGAATTGGTAAGGCTCTCTCCTCTCTCTTCTTGCTTCATCTTCTTCCTTTGAAGCTCTTAAGTCCATTAATGGAGTTTTAACTTCTATCTTCATCTTTAAGGTAATTTCCTAGCATTTCTTGTCAAGCCTTGAAGCAAAACTCTTCCTAGCACACCATAGCATTTCAGCATCAACTAATGTTCCAAGGAGGTTGTCCAAACCAACATTAAACCAAGGAGCATCTCAAGGTTATCTTAAGGTAGTTTTCAAGCTTGAAAATCCTTAAAGCACATTTTATTGTGTAACCGATTTCTATCTCTTCTAAGGCTCTCTTCTTCTTCATTTTCATGAAGGAAAACTTGTTCTTCATCCACCTTATGTAGCCGAAATTATAAGGAGAAAAACTTAAGGTAAATTCTTGTAAAAACTTACAAATCTACTTAAGATCTTTATTGAAGATCTAACTCCTAAACTCCTTCACCACTTGCATATAACCGAAGTGGAGCATCAAAATTTCATTGGAGAAAGCTTGGAGATTCAAGAAGAGTTCAAGCACTTAACCACCTTTGTTAAGAAGTAAGTTTACTAAGTAAATCTTTATGTTATAAGCTTTGTTAAGCCTCTAAAAATTATACAAAAATTATGTACATCTCCTAGGTTAATTAAAACTGAAACTATATGGTATTATATGCCAAAATATAATCTATGACATATATGGAAAATATTTACCTTAAGACACATTTTGTGTCACAAAATTTATTTATGTTACATATAAATTCAAGCCGAAATGTCAAGGGCAAAAATACTTTATTTTGAGCTAAGAATCAATATAAGACATTACAATAACTTTTACATGAGTTATATGACTCATATGCATTTATGTATATTTATTATGACATATGAATCCACTTTTATATACTATATGGTAGCTATTTAATTATGGCCGAATTGTCTAAGTGAAAAATAGATTCTTATGAGCTACTTATGTATATAAACTTATACTATAAAGTTTGGTGTGTTAAAAATATTTTATTAGAGCTTAAATGGCTAATTAATTAAGTTATGTGGCTCAAATGTAATTTTTACAAAGTTTGGTGAGTTTAATGTGAAAACCGAGAGTTAAGGATCTGTTTGGTGTAATTATAATATAATATAAGGTTAGGAATTAAGTTTATGAATTTTAGGTAATTTAAACAAGTGTTAAAATAACATTTTATAAAGTTTTGGGCTATTATGTAATTTATAAAGTTGTTATGAAAGTTTGGAACTTATTAGTGGACGAATTCATAATTAAGAGATTTATTAGGTTCACCTTCGAAATTTTGAGGAATTAAATATTTAGACTATAGTTTATAAGTTATTAAGAAACTATTATAAAGTTTTGGGATAAAAATGTAATTAAGGAAAAATAAATGACAAAGCCGAATTACTTTGGGGTTAGTTTGGTAATTTAAGAATTTATATATGAATATTCGGCATTTATGGAGAATTAAAATTAAAACTATAGTTTATAAGGCATTATGTAAAGATTATAAGATTTTGTGGCTAAATTGCAATTATAAGAAATATATATATATAGGCCGAGAATTGGAGGGGCTAAGTTGTAATTTTCAAAAGTTACAATATTTAAAAGTATATACCAAAATATTAATGGTAGTTTTGTGATTTAATTAAATAAGGAATTAAAACTATATAATATGATGAGATTAGAATTTAAAAATAAAGTTTATGAATTAATGGTTGTTTTGTAAATAACCGAAATATAAGGGTAAGATTTAAATAAATATGGGTCCTATATGGATATTTGGAGGAATTAGAAGAAAGGATTTTGATTAAAGGAATTATGAAGATGAAACTATGACTAATATAGTTATAAGGAAATTAAAGGTAACCAATAATTATAACATATGGTTAAAGGAGGTATAATAATAACTATAAGAATATTATGTCCATGTATGACATATAAATATAGTTAAGGAATTATAAGTTGTTATGTCACCTAGACAATCACAATAAACAACAAACATAGTACATGGATAAATAAATACTTACATGTACATTAAAGGATTTATAAATAAATTAAAGGAGTAACAAATAAGTTGTACATGAAAGCATGAGGTAATTAAAAGAGATAAACCTCACATGAAATAACAAATACAAATTTGTTGAATGATCCAATAAGACTATTATATAAGGGTAACATAAATTAACCCTCTCAGTTATTCCTATTCTAGGACTTTGTTTGACCAGACGTTGACCAGGAATTAAACAAGTACAGTCTACGGTGAACGGTATGGGATTCTTGCAACCTGTTTTCTACCGGATTACACCGGCTTGTGTGCTATCTGTTGTTTGAACGAACGACCAAGATAATTAATGTAAAATGTTGTTTATTCTTGTGCACTGTGGTATTATTTTATGGGCGTGAATGATGCTAACTACAACGTGTATGTCCCACGTATACAAACACTACTATACCAGTGGACTAAATACCTGCGCTTTATTATACCGAGAACTTGTACACAAGTCTCTCACTAACTACACTTTATAACAAACGTCGTTGTCCTAAACGTGACAACTGACAATGCACATTGAGTTCTTGTTTAACATACTTGGTTGACACCTAACAATTTTATACTACGAGAACGAGGAGCCCAGTTGGATCTGGCCATGCATGCTACAGGAGTTGTACCTGTCTCAGGTCGTCTCCTATTCAATTTACGTCACGACGGGAGTTCTGGGTGCACTATGTCACTCACCGGGACCGTACCGGAACATTTTAAGTTGAGAGGAAGACTCTATTTCTCTTGAGGGTATGATACCCACCATTTGAAGTGCAGGAGTTAACCTACGTTATCTTCTGAGGGAACTGGTACCCAACTCTTATAACAAGGTCACTATACCTTCATTATATTGACACACTCTTATATACCATGTCAGTCCCACTGTGTGGACCCGACAACTATCAAATGATTATAGTTCATCTAACTTGACCCTCTGAAGTCTTGCTTTATGTAACATTGTTGTCCTTGCATGGATGCTTGTTATTATCATACTATGCTTGTTTATAGCTTTACAAAAAATGAACTGCATGTATTCGACAAAGTAGTTGGTGTGGCCCGGTAGACGATGGGCTGCACGTTTTCCATACCAGCATTGTTTGCTGAGCCCCTTTGGGGGCACCCCCATTTTTCAGGTACCTGAAGTTGAGAAGATTACCACACCGAGTGTAGGTGGGGTAGATTCAAGCTATGGGAGTCTCCTACTAGTTATTTGTTTTACTTAAGTATTTTACATTTGAGTTTGATTCCTAGTATCTCGGATTGTATTCGTATTCAGACCGTGACTTTTGGAGATTGTATTTGGAGTTAGCCTTGTTGGTCACAAGGGTGGCCAACGGCATTGTAATACCGCCCGGTTGTTGTATTTATTTCCGCTACAGTTGTATTTTATTTGGGAGTGATCGCCGTACAAGTTATTGGATTTCGGGTTGGGGTGTTACATCTACCCTTCAAATGGTCTTTTGTCTTTCCTTTCACGTTTAGTAGTGTCGCAGTTACACTTTCACCAATGTTTTTCTCCACGTGCATAGCATCAATGCAATGTCTCACCTCTAACTGTT
This sequence comes from Limonium bicolor, assembly GCA_023374045.1. Lineage (NCBI taxonomy): Eukaryota > Viridiplantae > Streptophyta > Magnoliopsida > Caryophyllales > Plumbaginaceae > Limonium > Limonium bicolor. The sequence continues at coordinate 458,142,347 of CM041777.1, forward strand.
GCCAATATTCAAGTTCCCAAAATATTGATTTTTTCTTCCAGATGCTCTTTTCAGTGGCTTTAATTGGTGGACCGAAGTTGTTCACAACATTCTTCAACTGATTGTAAGTCTCAGCAGCAGATAGTGGTGGTGGTGCGACTGTATGATCGATTTTTCCATCAAACTCTTTTGTCATCTTACGGTATTTGTGACCTTGCGGGAGGAATTTCCAATGGCCCATGTACACATTTTTTCCACTGTATTTTAGCCGTATACTACAAGTTCTATCTCCACATATAGGGCACGCTAGTGCTCCTTTAATCGTGTATCCCAAGAGGCTGTCGTATGCAGGGAAATCATTGATTGTACAAAACAACATAGCCCGGAGCGTGAAGTTTCCATACCGTATGAATCATACATTGTTGCACCTTCATTCCACAACAGTTGTAAATCGTCAATAAGTGGTTGCAAAAACACATCAATTTTGTTTCCCGGTTGTTTTGGACCCGATATCAAAAGAGAGAGGAGAATATGTCTGGGTTTCATACACAACCATGGCGGCAGATTGTATATTGTCAATAAAACAGGCCAAGTACTGTGTATACTGCTCAAAGTGCCATAAGGGTTCATCCCATCAGTGCATAAACCAAGTCTTAAGTTCCTTAGGTCTGTACCAAATTGAGGGTATATTCTGTCAATGTTTCTCCATTGTGGTGAATCGGCTGGATGTCTCAATTTACCATCATCCTTTCTATGGGTAGCATGCCATCAGAGGTTCTCATCATCTTTCTTAACTACAAACAAACATTCGAATCGGGGAATTATCGGTAGATACCACAACACCTTCGCAGGAGAACCCAATTTAGTGCTTATATGGTTTCTCTCACCCTTTTTTACATAACGTGATTCCCCACATTCAGAGCAATGGCCATCCAACTCATTCTCCTTCCAGTACAACATACACCCATTTGGAGAAGCATGTATTTTTTTATATTCCATACCCATTGGACACATTAACTTCTTTTCTTTATAAGTTGGTGTGGGTATAACATTGTCCTTTGGTAGTGTGGAGGGTGATTTTTCGGTATGAGGGGGGTCTATCTAAATATGGTCTAACTAAGAAGTCTAGATCGAAATTTACCATTCTGTGGAGGGTGAAAACCCGTTATTCTGGCATCCCTCAAATACCTACTCTATCGTCCGTCTTTCCCAGAAAGCATAAAGGGGAGTGCAAGTGTGCACTACACCCGCTCTCAATGGGCTCCACGCGAACTTATGCCCTAAGGGCGGAAATTGACTAGAGTCGCCACCTAGTTTGACCTATGATAACTAGGAAGGAAAACCGGGTTCTAGGAACCGTTAATTGACTCTGAGATTGCTGCTTATGGATAGGACTTATCCGTTCATACTAGAGATTCTGTGTAGGTTCACACTGGGTTACACCCCTTAGAAGTGGCAACGACCACGACTTCGGATTGGTGCCCGAGGAAACCTCGGTCTCCAATTGTCGGGATTGCCTTCTTTCAAAACCTTTTGGAGAGATTCATTTAAAAGCCAAAGATAGGAATTTAGTGTAAAATGAGAAGAGGATTTGAATGAGTGTAGAATGAAAGATTTGGAAAATTCTGATGTTGAGTGAGTAGACAAGACTTGGAGTCTGATGGTTTGAAGTTTGTGGGAGCGGAAGAAGGTTTGAGTATTTTGTGAGATATGAGAGCCGCCTTAGAAGGGGAAAGGGTTTTTTAATTGGAATGGGATCACACCCTAGATGGGCTGCCTACGTACTCAACTCCCTATTGAGATCAGACCTTACGTAGTTCATGGTATTTGGGGGTGATTGGGTTTTTTTGAGGTAATCGAGGGTCGGGAGTGCACGGGGTTGTTTGGAGGTATTCTGGATGAGTGAAAAAGGGCATTTGGATTGATGTGGGGTCGCACCCTGTATGGGTTGCCTACGTACTCAACCCCCTGTTGAGATCAGACCTTATGTAGTTCAGCGTATTTGCGGTTTTGGAAGTTTTGATGTTTGTGGGGTGAGAAGATATTTGAGGTGTTTGAGATTTAGAAATGTTCGGAGTTTCGAGAAGTTTCAGGATGGGATGCTAGTCTGTGAGACGTTTGAATCCTTGAGATGTCGAAGTCTGTGAGACGCTGGGTCTGTGAGACGCTTGGGTCTGTGAGATGCTCGGGTCTGTGAGACACGTAGGTCTGTGAGACATTCGAATCATTGGGATGACAAAGTCTATGAGACGCTCGGGTCTATGAGACATTTAGAGTGTAGGAGATATTAGAATGGAATTGAAATCAAAGTTGAATCGGGGTTGAATGAATAATGATTTGAATTGGAATTGAAATGAATTTGGATTTGAATGGGTTTGGAGTTGAATTGAATTTGGATTTGAATTGGTTTGGATTTGAATTTGGATTGAATGAGTTTGAAATTGAATTGAGTTAGAATGAATTGGATTGAAATGGATTTTGAATTGAATTTGAATTGAATTGTATTGGAATTGGATTTGAACTCGATTGAAATCGTAATTGAATTTGAATTAAATCAATTTTGGTTTGGAATTGAATTTGAATGAATTTGAAATTGAATTGAATTTGAATAAATATGGAATTGAATTTGAATAGATGGGGAATTGAATTGAATTTTGAAGGAATTTGGAATTGAGTTTAATTGGAATGGAGATGAATTTTGTATTGAATTTGAGTTGAGATGAAATTTGAATTGCATCGGAATTTTGGATTGATTTTTGGACTGACTTTTGAATTGAAATCGGGCCGGGGTAATCTTCAAAAGGAATTGGGTCAAATTTGGGCTTATCTGAATTTGGGCTTGTTTGAAAGTGGGTTAGATTTGGGCTTTTTAATTTGAGCCGAATTGAACCTTGGAAGATGGGTCGGTCTGGGCCTTGGAAAGTGGGCCGAGTTTGGGCGGGCCATGTTGGATTGATGGACCAAGTTTGGTGATTTGGGCAGAATTCTGATTTGGGCCGAGTTTTGGTTTGGGTCGAGTTTTAGGTTGGGTTAGAATGTGATTTGGGCCTTGGACGATGAGCCAGATTGGGCCTTAGAAAATAGGCCGGGTTTGAGCCTAGGTATTGGGTTTTGAATTGAGCTTTGGCTTGATTGGGGATTCGACTTGAGTTTTGAGTTTTGAATTTTGAATTTTGAGGTTGACTTGGACTTTTGGACTTGGAAGAATGGGCCAGGTTAGTCTTGAAGTTTGGCTAATTTTGGGCATCGATTTTTGGTTGATTTGGGATTCAAAGATCAGACTAAATTTGGAATGATTTTTGGGTCTCAAATTGAATTGATTTATTTTTGGATTGATTTTTGAAGTAGAATGGATTTTCAACTGATTTTGAATTGGGTCATTGACTGTGAATTTTATTTTGACAATTATGGATGGTTTGGAAAGTTTTATTTTTACTAGGAAAGATGTCACCCACAAACAGGTACTACGACCCTTGGGTACTACGACCTTAATGTGGGCAACATCTATGAATGGTCCTAGGGCTTTTCTAAAGAGGCGCACAGAAAGTTGTAAGCCTAACTGGACTTATGAGTCCAAAACAAATGGATAACCTATGGGCTTTTCTAAGGTGACATGTACCAACCCTGTGTGAGTAGCTATGAGTTGGGCCCGAAATGATTTTATTTTGGGTCGAGGGCTGAAACAACCTGAACGAACCCAACACATTAATCATGGAAAATTAACAAATATGTCATACAGATCATGCATAAAAGGATCAAGGAGCATTCGCCAAACTTAAATGGGCACAAAATAACGAGAGAATTAATAACCATGAAAAGTCCCAACAAGGAAACCCATTTTTTATTGGCATAAACCTCAATTCCAAATTTTTAACTCTTATCAGCCGATTTAAAGAGACCCCTGGGTTACAAGAAATAAAGCAGCCGTTACATAAAGGGTACCCGCAACACATGAAACAGGAGAGCGAGCATATACATGAACAATTGAGCAGGTTGTACGGAAATATGCATCCAAACCAAAAAAATATCCAGGATTTTTAATAGGTTGATTAATATACAAGAGGAAGACAATAACATTTCCTGTGAGAGAGCTACGATGACAAACACAAGCAAAAAGATAACACAAGTTAATTTACAGTTTGTAACTGATCATCAAAAGAAGCTAATTAATCAGGAAAGAAACTGAAATCGTTAGGAATAAACCAAGCTTGAACGTGACATGATGATTGCATGCTGGTCTTGAAGTTGCTTCAATCGAATGGAGGCGAAGACCTCAAGTAGATTAGCAAAGCCAAACACGAATTAGTCAGAAGCCTTATAAATCAACTTAATCCAAGGGAGCTCGGATCCAGATGCAGTGATTAGGACCAGAAATAAATCTCGCACGGAACAGAGGAGGAAGAGGGCGTTAGAAATCCATACATACAGACGATGTCCAAAAATCAAGCTATAAACTGACATTTCAAAGAGACTTCAAATACGTTGGACTAATCGCATTAAATATGTAGAAGCAAGCACAAACGAGCAGGAAGAGTAACGAAATCATAACAAGAACATAGAAGAGAACTCATAGTTTCGTTTATGTATCCTAGTCTCCAACAGACCTCGTGAATTCGATAACTTATGGCAGACTCTGTGTTTCCTGAGGTCGATTCTGTAGAAAATCCAGATGATGGCAAGATTGAATCGAGAGGTAAATTAGATGAGTCTTCCAAGCAGGTGGTGAATATTTTTGGTAGAGGAAAAATCCTGGGGTGGTGGTTCTGATTCTGGTGGGTTTTTCTATCGGAATGTTCGAGAGAATGAAAAACGCTCGAGTGTTAAACTTCTTAAGATTGTAAAACAGAGGTATAGAAATTTGTTGGCAATGCACCGGGATTTTGTTTTGTTTCAATGTTGAGGATGATTTGTTTAGTGTCAGAAAAGGGCGATGAAATCAAAAGCAGAGGTAGTTGGATTTTTCGGTGGATGAAATCGAAACTGGGGGGGCGATGAAATATGGTTTTAGTCACTGGTTTTAGTTCCTCGGAATAAAGGATCGAGAACATAGTATTGAGTTGGACAAAATATGAACGATCTAATTATCCAGGGAAGAAGAGAGGGCACGATTGTTGAGACCTGGATGAGGAATTGAGTTCATCGATCTCTTTTTTTTTTTAAGATGGAAGGGATGATCGAGAGAAGTAGACGCCGCGGCTGTTGCCGGTTTCTAGGGTTACTGTTCCTCGGTCTTTAATAGAACAGACATTGGGAGAAGGCTTTGTTTGGCTGAGAAAGAAAGTAAAGGTAGGGATAAAAAAAGAACTAGAGCAAAAAGACTCCATAGTTTAGTTTCAAACTCTAGACCCCTAATATCCCTTTCACATACACTAACCAACTAAACTAAAGAAGAACTTGACATAAAAACGTGAGGGTCAATACTAAACCTGTAACTAGAAATGAGTAAATTCTTCAAAAACGCTAGCGTTTTAAACAGAAACACAGACTAAGACGAAAAAGGTTTTATCGACAAAAATGAATTGTTTCTTTCGAAGAGTAATGAAATATTGGAATGTAAATAATAAAATACAAAATATAATAAGAAGCAAGATAGACGAAATACGTAATAATAAGTACATGAAACAATGAAATAATACAAGTACGACGCTTGCGAAAGTATAAACAAATGTAATCAAATGGAACTTGAATTAAGTGCATGTCAGTAGTAAATGAGATAGAATAAACAAAGTGATATTAACAGTAACAAATATAAAGTGCTAATAACATGCACATAAAATACAAAAAAAAATAGTACTAGTATGACGGAAGTAAAAATACAAGTGAATATCTTAAGAATGGAAACTGAGTCAACTATGCACGAATAGCAGCAAATAAGGTAGAAAAAAAAGAAGTAACAAAATAAAATGAGATGAGAGTAAATCGAATTGGCGACATAACGAAATATGTACATAAAATGATGAAAATGATTCTAAAAGTAATAATGATAAAGACAAAATAAAAGCAGACTAATAAAGAAAATACAAGTAAAAGTATCAATGAAATGAAATGAGATAAAATAAACAAGTAATAAAATAGCATGGACCAAAATAAAAGTGAATTGGTAAATAAATGAGCGAGTAAGCATAACCGACTAACATGAAATAAATTGAAAAAAAAATGGCAAGATGAGTAAGTAACAAAAGGGAACGAGTTTGAAAATGGAGGCCTTGAAAATTAAATTAAAAATCTTTGCCATCAAAAGAAAGTTTCATTTTGGAATCCACATGAACAAGTTTTGAAGAGAAAGGCGATGACCCTCTTATTTTATTTATTTGTCTGAAATTTTCTTTATGGGGTGAGAATTTTTGGTGTCTACAGATGGCTCCCCTTGATTCAATTTTGCAAGCCCTTGCGGAATTGGATCAAGGTTGAGAGGGCGCCAAAAATTCTCACTATGACTTTGTAGTGCACAGGGAGGTGACTGCAAGGAAGATAATGTATGAATGCGACGAGAAGTGATATGATAGTTGAATGCACGAGGACTTATTACGAGCCTCAATTGAACCTCTTGAAATCCTTTCCTAGGACTTATATCGAGCCTAGAATGCTAACAATAGATTGGTTTAGGGTGTACGAGGACTTAGGAGTGCCTCAACTGGACCTCTTGATATCTAGTCCTAGGGCTTATGACGGGCCTAGAATGTAATTGAAAGCACGAGGAGTTAGGAGCGCCTCAACTAGACCTCTTGACATCTAGCTATAGGACTTATGACGAGCCTATAATACTTTTCATTTTGTACCGTACTAGTAGCGTAATAGCTGCCTATCAGGTGGGTGTGAAATGATTTTCCACTAGTAGCGTAATTGCTGCCTAGTGAAGGAAAAATGACGGGACTACACTATTAGCGTAATAGCTGCCTAGTGGATTATGAAGTGAACGATCTCGCACTAGTAGCGTAATAGCTGCCTAGTGGAGGAAAAGATTGAGACCGCACTAGTAGCGTAATAGTTGCCTAGTGGGTTGTGAAATGAATGATCTCGCACTAGTAGCGTAATAGCTACCTAGCGGAGGAAAAACGGTGGGACCGTACTAGTAGCGTAATAGCTACCTAGCGGAGGAAAAACGGTGGGACCGTACTAGTAGCGTAATAGCTGCGTAGTGGGTTATGAAATGAATGATCTCGCACTAGTAGCATAATAACTGCCTAGTAGAGGAAAAATGGTAGGACCACACTAGTAGCGTAATAGCTGCCTAGTGGGTTATGAAATGAAAGATCTTGCACTAGTAGCGTAATAGCTGCCTAGTGGAGGAAAAACGGTGGGACCGCACTAGTAGCGTAATAGCTGTCTAGCGGGTGTAAAACGAAAGCGACCGCACTAGTAGCGCAATAGCTGCCTAGCGGGTGTAAAACGAAATTGCGACCGCACTAGTAGCCCAATAGCTGCCTAGCGGGAGTAAAACAAAAAAGCGACCGAACTAGTAGCACGATAGCTGCCTAGCGGGTGTAAAATGAAAATGCGACCGCACTAGTAGCGCAATAGCTGCCTAGCGGGTGTAAAAAGAAAATGTGACCGCACTAGTAGCGCAATAGCTGCCTAGTGGGTGTAAAAAGAAAATACGACTGCACTAGTAGCGCAATAGCTGCCGAGAGGGTGTAAAACGAAAAAGTGACCGCACTAGTAGCGCAATAGCTGCCTAGCGGGTGTAAAATGAAAATGCGATCGCACTAGTAGCGCAATAGCTCCCTAGCGGGTGTAAAAAGAAAATGTGACCACACTAGTAGCGCAATAGCTGCCTAGCGGGTGTAAAACGAAAATGCGACCGCACTAGTAGCGCAATAGCTGCCTAGCGGGTGTAAAACGAAAAAGCGACCGCACTAGTAGCGCAATAGCTGCCTAGCGGGTGTAAAATGAAAAAGCGACCGCACTAGTAGCGCAATAGCTGCCTAGCGGGTGTAAAAAGAAAGTACGACTGCACTAGTAGTGCAATAGCTGCCTAGCGGGTGTAAAAAGAAAATGCGACCGCACTAGTAGCGCAATAGCTGCCTAGCGGGTGTAAAACGAAAAAGCGACCGCACTAGTAGCGCAATAGTTGCCTAGCGGGAGTAAAATGAAAATGCAACTGCAGTAGTAGCGCAATAGCTACCTAGCGGGTTTGAAATGAAAAGACGAATCGGATAGTAAAAGTGTTTTATAAGTGAAAGGCCACCTGAGTGGAATGAAGATTATATATCAAACCTGGGTGAAACAATTGATCGAATGACGTGAGTGATTTTGTGAGGGATTCCTACATGCAAATGAAATGAGATATGACATGTTTACAAATGCATTAATTGAGTCAAAGTTCCCTGTTTGCGGATGTAGATTTTTTTGTTTGTGTGAGCTGATGGCTCCAGAGTTGCTTCAAAGCTTCGAGATGGCTCCGACATGGCTTCAAAGATCTGAGTTGGCTCTAGCATGTGTTGATGGCCCCAATATGCACTGCTGGCTCCGGTGTGACCAATGGTATCGGGGTGGTTGGTAGGTTTGATATGGTTGGTGTTTTTTTGATGGGAAGTGATCATTTTGAGGGGTTGGTGGGTTTTGATGTGATTGAAATGGTTCGATCTGGTGGGTACATTTGGTTGAAAAGTTTTTGAAGTAGTTTTGATGGCTCCAGTGATGGATTTATTGTGGCTTTGTGGGGTTTTCTGTGGACTTCGTAGTGGGTGAATGGTTTTTCATGGTTTTTTTTGCTTCGGTGAAGTTCTGATCATGGTTCCGAGGTGGCTCTAATATGATTCTGGGATGGTTCCATTGACGACAAAGGGGAACTTTTGCCTGTGAGGTGGTCAGACCCTAGGCGGGCTGCCTACGTACTCAATTCCGTATTGAGATCAGACCATACGTAGTTCGATCTTTGTAGGCAAGGCCTTGGTGACGAAATGGCTTCGGATAGGGATTTGAGATGGCTCCCGTATCGCTCTCGAACTGTTGGAATGGCTCCTGTGTAGCTCTAGAGATGGCCTCAATGTTTAAGGATGGCTCCCGCATGGCTCCAACTTGGTTCTGGATATGGCCGTGGGATGGCTCCAGCTTTGACTTTGTTATCGGAAGTTATGTTTTGATTGCGGCAACTGAAGTCAACTTTCCACAAGACTAGGCAGAGGTCTTACCAGTTGGATGTTGATGATGAAATGATTATGATAAATGCTGCCATTGAGTGCTAAAAGAGATGCAAAATGCATATGCAGTTTTTTCAAAGAGTGTACGGTCCTATCTTTATTAGTGTGAGGTTTACGAATATAAGACATCTTCAGTTCGATCTTGAGTGATTGTTGAACACGAATGCGTGAATCGCTTTCCTCTCACGGATGGGTGTGGGTCAATATCTCGTGAGTATGGTCGTGTGTGTTAATGTTGTGATGATACTCTTGATGGTCGGAGCAGTATTTTCCTTAGAATTCCTATTCGAGGTTCTTGACTTTCCGATCCTTACAAATTCCTCACCTACAACGGTGTAGGCTGTTCATATCTTGGTGTTTAGAATAGAGATTCACTCACACTCAGAGGACCTCGTGGGGAAAGGTCACACTCATTCTCTCATGGTCCCTTTAGTATGACGAGACATGTTAATAACAAGTACGAAGTTTATGATTCATGTTTCAGATCCGGTACTTTCAGTTAATGCTCATCAACTTATAAGTTAGAGGTCTTTATTAGGTTGTAACGGGGTTGAGGGGTATGATGTATGTCACATGGGACTGGAGGATTTGTTTAGGAATTGTGGAGCTTTTGTGCAATAGAGGGCATGTTTCACCTTTGCCATGGGTGGAATGATTAGACGGGTTTTGATAACCCTTTTATAGTTTCGGTGGGACATCATTGGTCTGTTGGATTTGGTTTTCTCCTTCTTGCCTCTTTTGGTGTACGATTTTCTCATTCTTTTCATTCCTTTTCGGTGTATGATTTTCGCTTCTTTGCTTCCTACTTTGGAATCGCATTGGCTCATCGACTTTCTTAAGCGCGTTCTTTGTATTTTGGCTTTCAGCTTTGGAGTTGCACTGATTCATTGATCTTCTTGAACATTTTCGGTGTTCTTTTGTGATGTTTGACTTTGGAGTTGCATTGACTCACAAATTTCTTTGGACATTTTCGTTTATTGTTCTTGTGGAAGATGGTGGGGGAGAGACCATGGGTCCGGTTCCTTCAATATCCACTATTACAAGGGTGAGTAAATATATATACGTAGGTTGGCATGTTGTGGAGTTCACAGAAAAAGGTTTATCGTCAAAGGCTCAACGGGGCCCACTAAGGGATTATGTACAGGGCAGTCAAAGCTTTTTGGTTTTGTGGAGGTTTTTTATTCCTAAGTGCCTCGTCATTCTCATTAGTCAATGATTGTTTTCTTACTATTCTCAGATCTTTGCATGAATCACAGTTCGTATTGTGTTTATCGACATTGATCTCACTATGCATTGCGCCTCTCCATGTGCTAAAGGAATGCACATGTCTCTCGTGGTTTTACCTCCATTGGATCTCTCAATTTCCCTTAACACTCATCGGATTGTCCAACACCCTCATTTGAAATTCAAGGGAAAATACCGCTCTTCGCACACTACTCACTTAGTTTGTGGTGCTGATTTCGATTAGACCCTTGTATAAGTCGACGGGTCAAGAGTTTAGTGGTTCACGCACTCTGTTCAATTGATCTCTCAAGATTTTCCCCAAAGATGTCATTCTGACATGGGAATATGCAAATACGATTATCTACCATGCAATGTGTTGTGGTAATATGGAATTACTGTATATACAATGCATGAAATGCTGAAAATGATGAATGGAGATGGTTGACTGAATGTCTTTTTTTTGTGTTTGTTTTGTTTTTGGATGCAATGCATGAGTGGTAAGGTTATGACTAGTCTCGCTTGAGCCAAATTCAGCTTGCGGCTCATGAAGCTCATCCCGTCATTGTAAACCATGAAGATGGTCAAGTTGTTGGATGTGATGTGAAAGAAGTCGTTTCAAAATGGTATTTGGTTGATAATTGGCTCCTGGAGTTTTGGAATTTTAGGGAGTGATAACTCCCGCATGGTGGCCCCATGATATGATAGTGACTACATTTTTTTGGATTTTTGAAGGTATGCTTTTTATGGATGTATGATTTTTTTTTTTGGATTTTTGGATGTATGCATTTCTTTTGTTTGGGATTTTGTTTTTGGGGTATATGATTTTTTGGATGTATGATTTATTGGTATATTCTCTTTTGTTGTTGTTAGTCTCCATGTACATGGCATGCCGAATGGGAAAATGCTTGAATCCCTAGTATTTCTTGCTTACCACTTTGAGGGTCACACTTTCACTCGTGGTCAAACGCGGTTATTCACCTGCAAACATAGTCATTATTATAGAAAAATAATATGACAAATGTGAATGTTAGCATGCTTTGAAAAAATGGGGATGAATGCTTATGTGTGATGTGTTGGGAATGCAACATGTGATTATGCAATTTTTTGAGATGGGCATGATTAATGAATGTGAACTGACCGAAAATGGGAAGAAGCAAGCCGTATGTGCTGAACGAAAATAGTTTTGACGCTCGATCATTCTCAAAAAAGTAGGGAGTGGGGAACCCTATACACATTGATCTAAATAAATTCAAAGGGGTGTATAACCTATACACGTTGTCTATTCACGAAATTGATGAGAGAGAAAATAATGCTAGTGGATAACCTATACATCAACTCTAGAAGTCATTAAATGGTGGAGTTTGAGTTTAAAAGCTTCTTCTAAATTCTTCTTCGTCTTCAAACTTTTGACTGGCCGCTCGTTTGTGTTTGAACTCCTGATTGGCTGCTCGCTTGTCCTTGGGCTATTGATTGACGCTTGCTCATTATTGGGCTTGAGCAGCAAAATGATGATATGATCAAGCAATACGGGTTGGTGTTCTTCCGACTCTCAGCCCCTTGAACAACTGTTGCTAGTCTTCATGTCGCTCGACTCGGGTTGGTACTCTTCTGATTTTTGATTCAAACTACTATTGTTCATCTTCATGCATTCCATCTGCTCCGACGATGGAAATAAGGGGCGTTTTTTGAGAAAGGAAAGGTGAATGATCGAGCACAAATTCTTTGTGAAAATCCACCACTTATGTGAAAACACGAATGACTAGTACGCTCCACGGTAATGACCGTTGATCTTGAAGGTGGTTTGAAATTCAAAAATAGCGGGTCACGACATGCGGACTTAATCATTCATTTTGAAATTCATTTGTGGAAATCAACTTGAAAATTGTTTTCAAAAACAAGTGTGAGATAATATTCGAGAAAAAAGTTGTTTGAAATTCGTTTGTAAAGAGTAGGTTTTTGAAATCTGTTTTTGAAATAACATTTGTGAGAAGTAGTGTTTGAAAATCATGTGTAAACAGTAGATTTTTGAAATCTGGTCTTTGCAAACCGTTTGACAAAGTTTATTTTCTAGAAAACTTTGATTGAAATCGATTTTGAAAACTGTTTTGGAAATAACAATTTTGAAAATCATTATTTTTTGAAACCATTCGAGATGGACGACTTTGAAGATATTTGATTAGAGTGATTGACATGATTCATTTTCTGATTTTTGCTCATTTTGGAAACGTGATCACACATAAATGTAAGTGCAAAATAAAAATCGTTGCTGATTTTATGTGGAGCTGAGTGTGAATGATTGGGATAATCACCTTCCAGGTCAATCAATGCTTCCATACCACCGGGGGAACCATCGTTCCTTCACTGTTCATCTCCCGGGATTTATCTCTATTACACCTTGTGGGGCACGTCGTCAAGAATGACCGGAGTGCTTAAGTTCGAAAGGTCATGATACGTGAAGTGATACAGTCACACGAACCGCGGCCGGGGATTATCACAACATACTCACTTTTGGGAAACTTGGGGAAGTACTACATGGGAACGGGTCTCTCCTCGTCTGCACGATAAGGTGTGTCTAAAGTTTAAATTATACGCTGACTACGCTATGTCATGTATGGGTATCCCTAAATACGGGATCCTCTATGAATTTGTAGCGCGACATTGGGCTTTAAAGACACCCGTGGTGCAGAGGAATCATGGATAACTGAGCCTATGCAATCTTCTGGGTAAGGCAAAGGGTGGTCAGACAGACGACATACAAAGGGGGTGAGTACCCATAAAACCCGTCCTAGATACCGACCAGGCAGCAGGACACTGAAGGCTCATGGCTTACTATATGCTGGTTTCGACTCGAAAAGGTAAGTGTTGAAGGGTCATGAGCTTTTCAAGGCGTAGATACTGTGATCATACCGCCTCGTGTGCATACTCCTTACTACGAAGGGCCTCTGCTCATGGGGAATCAATTGTGGACCAATGTTTATCCCGACCGCAAATATCAAGGGTGACACAGAGGAATGCATGTCCTAAGCTACCCTATGCACCCACCTCAGGACTATTCCTAACAGTTCAATATCACAACCAAAAGCGGTAAATAAATGCGCAGCAAAAGAGAGGGAAGAAGTTAGACCTTTAATGGGCCCACCTACCTGAAGTTCCTGCAGTTTAGTCTAGCATAATCACTTAATTGTGTAGCAAGCAAAGCATAGATGGCAGGCAAAGATAAGCTATGCACTCTCATCCTAGCTATCCTCACTGATGACACTCTAAGTGTGAAATAGAGTAATCCTAATGGCTTTTGAATGAATCTCTTGAAGGTTTTGAAAGAAGTGGGGAAATCCTTACAATTTTGAAGGAGTTCAGTCTTCCTTGACCAAGTTTATGAGAAACACTTGCTCAAGTTTTCCCCAGCAGAGTCGCCATTCTATGGAGGGTGATTTTTCGGTATGAGGGGGGTCTATCTAAATATGGTCTAACTAAGAAGTCTAGATCGAAAATTGTCATTCTGTGGATGGTGAAAACCTGTTATTCTAGCATCCCTTAAATTCCTACCCTATCGTCCGTCTTTCCCAGAAATCATAAAGGGGAGTGCAAGTGTGCACTACACCCGCTCTCAATGGGCTCCACGCGGACTTATGCCCTAAGGGTGGAAATTGACTAGAGTCGCCACCTAGTTTGACCTATGATAACTAGGAAGGAAAACTGGGTTCTAGGAATCGTTAATTGACTCTGAGATTGCTGCCTATAGATAGGACTTATCCGATCTTACTAGAGATTTCGTGTGGGTTCGCACTGGATTACACCCCTCTTGAAGTGGCAACGACCATGACTTCGGATTGGTGCCCGAGGAAACTTCGGTCTCCAATTGTCGGGATTGCCTTCTTTCAAAACCTTTTGGAGAGATTTATTTAAAAGCCAAAGATGAGAATTTAGTGTAAAATGAGAAGAGGATTTGAATAAGTGTAGAATGAAATATTGGGAAAATCATGATTTTGAGTGAGTAGACAAGACTTGGAGTCTGATGGTTTGAAATTTGTGGGAGCCGAAGAAGGTTTGAGTGTTTTGAGAGATAAGAGAGCCACCTTAGAAGGGGAAAAGGGTTTTTTATTGGAATGGGGTCGCACCCTAGATGGCTGCCTACGTACTCAACTCCATGTTGAGATCAGACCTTACGTAGTTCATGGAATTTAGGGGTGATTAGGTTTTTTTGAGGTAATCGAGGGTCAGGAGTGCACGGGGTTGTTTGGAGGTAATCTGGCTAAGTGAAAAAGGGCATTTTGATTGATGTGGGGTCGCACCCTGTATGGGTTGCCTACATACTCAACTCCCTGTTGAGATCAGACCTTACGTGGTTCAGGGTATTTGGGGTTTTGGAAGTTTTGATGTTTGTGGGGTTTGAAGATATTTGAGGTGTTTGAGATTTAGAAAGGTTCGAAGTTTCGAGAAGTTTTGGGATGGGATGCTAGTTTGTGAGACGCTCGGGTCTGTGAGACGTTTGAATCCTTGAGATGTCGAAGTCTGTGAGACGCTCGGTCTATGAGACGCTCGGGTCTGTGGGACGTGTAGGTCTGTGAGACATTCGAATCATTGGGATGACAAAGTCTGTGAGACGCTCGGGTCTATGAGACATTTAGAGTGTAGGAGAAATTAGAATGGAATTGAAATCGAAGTTGAATCGGGGTTGAATGAATAATGATTTGAATTGGAATTGAATTGAATTTGGATTTGAATGGGTTTGGAATTGTATTGAATTTGGATTTGAATGGGTTTGGAATTGAATTGAATTTGGATTGAATGAGTTTGAAATTGAATTGAGTTAGAATGAATTGGATTGAAATGGATTTTGAATTGAATTAAAATTGAATTGAATTTGTATTGGAATTGGATTTGAACTCAACTGAAATCGGAATAGAATTTGAATTAAATCAATTTTGGTTTTGGAATAGAATTTGAATGAATTTGAAATTAAATTTAATTTGAACAAATATGGAATTGAATTTGAATGAATGGGGAATTGAATTAAATTTTGAAGGAATTTGGAATTTAGTTGAATTGGAATGGAGATGAATTTTGTATTGAATTTGAGTTGAGATGAGTTTTGAATTACATCGGAATTTCGGATTGATTTTTGGACTGACTTTTGAAGTGAAATTGGGCCGGGGTGATCATGAAATGGAATTGGGCCAAATTTGGGCTAATATGAATTTGGGCTTGTTTGAAAGTGGGTTAGATTTGGGCTTTTTAATTTGAGCCGAATTGAACCTTGGAAGATGGGTCGGTCTGGGCCTTGGAAAGTGGGCCGAGTTTGGGCGGGCCATGTTGGATTGATGGACCAAGTTGGGTGATTTGGGCAGAATTCTGATTTGGGTCGAGTTTTAGTTTGGGTCGAGTTTTAGGTTGGGTTAGAATGTGATTTGGGCCTTGGACGATGAGCCAGATTGGGCCTTAGAAAATAGGCCGGGTTTCAGCCTAGGTATTGGGTTTTGAATTGAGCTTTGGCTTGATTGGGGATTCGACTTGAGTTTTGAGTTTTGAATTTTGAATTTTGAGGTTGACTTGGACTTTTGGACTTGGAAGAATGGGCCAGGTTAGTCTTGAAGTTTGGCTAATTTTGGGCATTGATTTTTGGTTGATTTGGGATTCAAAGACCAGACTAAATTTGGAATGATTTTTGGGTCTCAAATTGAATTGATTTATTTTTGAAGTAGAATGGATTTTCAACTGATTTTTAATTGGGTCATTAACTGTGAATTTTATTTTGACAATTATGGATGGTTTGGAAAGTTTTATTTTTACTAGGAAAGATGTGACCCACAAACAGGTACTACGACCCTCGGGTACTACGACCTTAATGTGGGGAACATCTATGAATGGTCCTAGGGCTTTACTAAAGAGGCCCACAGAAAGTTGTAAGCCTAACTGGACTTATGAGTCCAAAACAAATGGATAACGTATGGGCTTTTCTAAGGTCACATGTACCAACCCTGTGTGAGTAGCTATGAGTTGGGCCCGAAATGATTTTATTTTGGGTCGAGGGCTGAAACAACCTGAACGAACACAACACATTAATCATGGCAAATTAACAAATATGTCATACAGATCATGCATAACAAGATCAAGGAGCATTCACCAAACTTAAATGGGCACAAAATAACGAGAGAATTAATAACACGATGAAAGTCCACAGACAAGGAAACCCGTTTTTTATTAGCATAAACCTCAATCCCAAATTTATTAACTCTTATTAGCTGATTTAAAGAAACCCCTGGGGTACAAGAATTCAAGTTGCCGCTTACACAAAGGGTACTCACAACACATGAAACAGGAGAGCGAGCATATACAATGAAAAATTAGCAAGTTGTACGAATTATGCATCAAAACCAAAAAAATATCCAAGAAATACCCCGTAATTAAAAAAATAGTGATTAATTAGGCTAATAAGTAATTTAGAAGCTTAATTAAGTGTAAATAATCATGAGGGAACAAATCCCGAAGGAAACGGATCCTTAAAACGGATTAAAAACGCTAACGAACCTTAAAGCGCGTTTTTCGAGGAAACCGGGAAAACGTGACTTTAAGCGGGTCAAATAGACTCGTAACAATTTTTGTCAACTAAATAATCATTAATAAATATTAGTGAAGCTTTAGAACCAATAAAATCAATAAAACGAGAAATTAGTAAAAACTGTCAAAAACGGGAGTTGTGGGGTAGAAACATAAATAACCAAAACTTACGTGTCCACTTTTAAAATAAAAAGTAAAATTTGTGTGTGTGCGCTGGTGCCAGCCGATTCCATCTCCCTCTCTCACACACTCACTTACTCCTTCTTATTTACAAAACAACAAAATAATAAAGTAAACTACCCTATCTACTTTACCCCTTGTTATTTTGAGGTAAAAATCTTCTTGAAACCTCACTGTTTTTCTAGCCTTATGGGCAAAACGAATTTAGACTAATCCCCTTGTTGGTTCTCTTATGCTATAGTTGGTTTTGGCATTCTTGAAGGAGTTGGAATCTTGTTCTTAAGCCACTCCAAACACTACTTACACCCTTGGAAGGTAATATATTTCTAAACCCTAAATCTTACATTAAAAAAGCTTAAAGAGGGTTAGGGTTAGTTTGTATTGAATGGTGTATATGTGAATGGGTTGTAGTGTTAGAGAATTGGGTTTACAACCAGTGGAAAGATAGAGGAGAAAGAGGAAGGGAAGAAGAAAGGAGGAAGGAAACTAGAAGAAGAAACAAGGTAATTACACTCATCTTTGAGTAGTCTTGTGTATATGTATGTAACAGATTTTTAGAGGCTAAAATGGGTATTGTAAAATGGTAAAGAACAATAGTGTAATGTGGAAGAAGAATTGAATTGGGTTGAAGCTTTAAAAGACATGTAAAACATGGGTGAACATAGTTAGGAATCGAATGTAGTGTGCAGGAATTTGTAGGAGTGTTTTGTGTTTGGTATTTGTGTATGAGAGTTTATATATTGGTGATTGATGAAAACAGGTGAGATGGTTAACAATGTGTGAATAAATGATGTGGTGAGAGTATAGAAATATAGGGGAGACTATGGCGAAATTTACTTAGAAACTAGTGAACTTATGAACTAGACACTAGGTGAAAAGTATAAGTTGTAACAGATTTTGGTGGAGATAGTTAGAGGGTAAATTGGGAGAGGTAGTTAATGTATTGTAATGCACTAGAAGCTTTAGAAATGACATTAGAAGAGGATGCTATGGAAGGAGAGAGTTAGGGTAGAAATCTATAGCAAATTGCAACTAGAGAAGGAACTATGTGAGTGTTGAAATGGAATTTGGGAAGAACAAGAGTGTAAGTTAGTATAGGATTTGTGTAATGAATTAAGGAAAGAAATAACATGATTTAGAATGTTTAATTAGTACTAAAACATGTTAGGAGGTATATAGGAAGATTGGGGAAGAGATGGGTGAAAATGGGAACGAAGAATAAGGTTTGTAGCATATTCTGCTACCGACCGACCTAGAGACTGGATCGGTCGGTGGGTCAGTCGGGGCTTAAGTAATGAGAAATAAAGAATCTGGAACGGACCGAACCAGGAGCCGTGAGTCGGACGTGGGTCGGTCGGACCAAAATTCCCTGTCGTCGAAGTTTCTGACTTCGACCGACCCAGAAGTGGGTCGGTCGGTGGGTCGGTCGGAGCTTGGACAACGGGACTGAAACTTTCTGTAATGGACCGACCCAGAGGTGAATGGGTCGGTCGGAATAGTTCTGGGTCGGTCGGGAGAAATTTCAAAGAACAAACCTACTGGAAGGGACCGACCTAGAGCGTGGGTCGGACGGTGGGTCGGACGACCCATAACTTACAAAAAAAACAAACAAAGGTAATTACAATATGTATATATATATATATATGTATACCCACATATACATATGTACATGTATGTGCAAGAACACCATTGTAAGTAAAGAGATAAACTTAAAGTAAGTAAACAAAGTATAAGTGTAAGAATGTAAAGACTTAGTAAGTATGAACTAGGAAACTTAAGAGGAGCCGAGTTAAGTTAATGATAGTTAGAATTAATCATCCGATTGTATGTATATCATAGGATTTGATTTGTGAACACCTGAGGAACATTGGGACACAAGTACAACGGTGAACGGTATGAATTCCTCAAGCCCCGTATGCTATCTTGGTTACTCTGATTTGTGTGTTGTGTGCTAATTGATCACCAACTAAGATAAATGCACGAATCAGAGTTATTATGCTTACTTGTGAATATGTAGTGTTGTATTTTGTTGAATGTTATCTTTAAATCATAGTTTGTATAATTCATGAAATGTATGGATGATAATGAACGTGTGTATGGATGATATATCGTATTGTGACCGAATGTGTTGTGATTGGACTTCTAACTAATTCCTAAGAGGCTAACCAATCTAACTTAAATTGGTAATTAAATTGGAATGAGTAGAAGTCCGATATAGTTTCGGCCACGCGTGAGGATGCGGAGTCACAAGAGGTTGACTCCAATTCCTGACTCTTAAACTGGTCCACGGCTCAAACCCCTTAAATGGGTAGCATCCTGGATTAGTGAGTCACCCAAAGCCTGGTGGTGGGACGATGTAGTCCCTGCCCAGAGGCCATACCGGCTTAACATGAGTAAGAGTAAGTAAGTAAGAGCAAGTAAGTAAGAGCAAGTAAATGAGTATGGGAAAGTAAGTAAGTAAAGTATGGAAGAGTATGTGAAGTATTGTGTAATGAGTAAAAGAGTAACAAGCATTCCGATTAACCCGGATGCACAATTTGGCTAACCCTTGGGAAGGTAAGTAATGTGCATGCGATTGTATTGCTGCATGGTATTGTGAATGAACGTATGTTGTGTGCAAAGCATGTTTGTATGAAATAAATGAACCGCATGCCTATTCGACCTTAATTAGTCGGCGTGCCCTAGCTAGCACGCGGTATATGCGGAATTTATGCGCAGCTTTTGCTGAGCCCCTTGGGGTGATGTTTTTACTACATGCAGGTACAAGAGAAGGGTGAAGACTGTGAAGAGATTTAGTTTAATTTCTTTTTGGTGTAAAGATGAATTGTGATGGTGTACCAAGTTGTACACGGCTGTAAGCCTTTTGATTAGCCGGTGTACCATGGGGTACACCTTTTTGGATATTGTGAAGGGATGATGATTTGTATAGATGAGTAGTTGGTAGAAACTCATTCTTTTGGAACAATTGGAAAGGGATGTAACTAAATACTTTAAATACTCAGTGATCCGGTAATGTAAGAATGTAATCTTTTGTATTCGGTATGCAATGTAGTAGCTCGGTATACTTAGGCATCAGACCGTCACTGTAAGTAGTATGAGCCTAGCTAGCCGTATGGGCGGTTAGCGGCGTTGTACCACCCACCGTAGTAAGTAGTATTTCCGCTGCGAGTAGCTTTGATTATTGGGATGATTGGACAGTAAGCATAGGATTAGCGGTATGGGTGTTACAAAAAGTGGTATCAGGGCGTAGTTACACTCTGATGTCCATAGTTACCGAGCATAGGGATTACCGAGTTAGGATTTCAACCGTCTTAAGACGGATACTTAGAAACCTAACTAGGAACTACCGTTGTTAACAACGGATACCCTTGACGTTCTTAGGAACGATACCTTGCTTAAATTCCAAGACCCTTAGTTCATATCTTGCGAAGCCTAATGTAAATGCTAAATGTTCAGATGTCAGGACAAGGCCGAGACCGAGGTAGAGGCGAAGCCTCTGAAGGACCTGGCGCGCAGACGATAGCTGAGATCGTCGCCGCCACGGTAGCGCAAATGCTACCACAAGTAATCACCGTGATGCAACAAACTCAGCAAAACCAACAGAACCAAACGGGACCAATCCCTCCCCCTCCACCCAGAGAAGCCAATTGGGTAAAAGCTGTAGCGGAACTCCGCCCTCCTTACTTTAGGGGCGAGAGTGATCCGGCTAAGCTAGAAGCCTACATCTCCGAGATGGAGACGGCGTTCGAAACCCTCGAAGCTCCTGCTGGAGTTCGAGTTAGAGTTGCAGCCTACTATTTGAAAGATGCAGCCATGGAATGGTGGAAGCTAGTCAAGCATGAGCATGTCAACGACCCCACATTCGATTGGGAATCTTTCGCATTACTCCTCCAATCCAAGTATTACCCGGAACATGTCAAGACCAAGAAAAGGCTTGAACTTGAGGCTTTGAAAATGACAGAGAAGATGTCTGTCGATGAGTACTACAGAACCTTCACCTCCATCCTCCGTCTTCTACCCGACCTAGGGTATACCGGCCAGGTGTTGGTCGATCGCTTCTATGGCGGTCTGAGCCATCGCCTGCGGTACGGTATGGGCTACACCAGATTTACCTCCCTCCAGGTAAATATTGGTTTAAACCCTTAGTACCATTGAAATTCCTTCAATTCCTTAAACTCCTTAAAATTCTTAAATCTCTACCTTTATCTCTTTAAATAAGAATCCCGTCTAATACTTGAAACTTCAGGAGTGTTATCACGCGGCATCTCGCGTTGAAATCACGTGCCAATTGAGGGATGAAGAGACCGCGCTAAAACGTAAGGCAAACAGTAAGAACACAAGTGCCGAGGAGCAGAACCAAGGTAAAAGTTGGAAAAAGAAGAAGGGGAATTTCTTTCAGCAATCCCAAAAGAAATCCCCAAGTGAGAGCAGTGCCCATGCTGAGAAGGGCAACCCGGTTGAAATTCTTCAGCTAGGTTCATCTGCACCGGTGGCTGCGAAGCCACTGAGATCACACCCACCTAAGGGTAAACTTCTAATCCAAATTCGTATTTGTATAAGTACCATATCTAGTATATCCACGCACAAATGTGCTAACTCTTTAAACCTTAGGTTATGGCTCCGGTTTCACCAAGAACTACCTTGACAGCCGCAGCTACATGTGCCGAAGGTGCAATCAAGACCATCCCGGCAAGGATTGCCAAGGGAGAGAGATCCGGTGCTACAATTGTCAGAAGCCCGGACACTGAGCCAACTTTTGTCCAGAAAATGCCAAACCAAGAGGAAATTTCCAGAACTACAAGCAGAGGGAAGGCAAGGAGGTTGCATCTGGCGATGCACCGGCCCAGCAGGCGCCGCAGGGATAGGGATCCCGAGGTCGTCAGAGGGGTGCACCTCAGAGGCAGCCTGCCTTGCATATCATAGACCGAGTCGGGTCCGGTTCTAGGGCCGGCCCAGGTAATTAATCTAAACCTTTAATCCCTGAGAAGCATGACTAAGTATTAGAGTAATCGTATGAGTAAATGCATGAGTAAATGAATTGAAGTGTGTATTAAGCATGAAACGAAGTTGTTGAAACCAGTACTCACCGTAGATGAAATTTGTAACCATAGGAAGCTTTAGTATCTGCTATTCGATACCAGTAAACCTGAATCAAGAGGAGACCGACATCACCTCACACCACTACTCCAGTGAGCAGTGTCAGGTCATCCGACCAGGTATGGTTTTATTAAGGGGATACCTGACCCCCGAAGCACAAATCTCAATTATTCGACGATGCAACGAGCTAGGAACGGGTCAAGGAGGATTTTATACACCCGAATTCCCCGGTGGAGCGAAGATGAAGCTGAAAATGATGTGCTTGGGGAAGGATTGGGATCCTTATACCAAGACATACCAAGAGACGCGAACACAAGACGGAGCGACGCCACCGACAATACCTCCAGAATTTCTTACACTTGTTACACAAGCTGTGGAACTTGCACAACAATACGAACATGATCCGATCCCCGCACTTGAAGCGGACCTCTGTATCGTCAACTTCTATGAGAAAGAAGGACGACTTGGGTTACACCAAGACAAGGACTAGACAGCGGAATCTCTTGAACAAGGAGTGCCTATAGTGTCTTAGTCCATTGGTGATGACGCCGTATTTATGTATAGCGAGCAGAAGCGTGTGGACCTTGCACAGCAATTGGTATTGAGATCAGGAGATGTCCTAATCATGGGTGGAAACTCTAGGATGCAGTATCACGGGATCTACAAGATCAAGTTGAATACGGCACCGTCGGCAATAATCAATGCCACACACATGAAACCAGGACGCCTGAACCTTACCTTTAGGAAGTATTAAATTCATAGTATCATGTAATCTATTAGTAACGTGTATTAGAGACACGGTATGTATGATGGTTGGTTTATCAATAAAGAGCATTGTTGATTTAAATTCCACTTGTGTCCATCATCAATACTTATCCAATTGTGACTTCAATAGGTTGTGGACTCGGTACCGAAGGTAACCTGAGTATCCTCACCGAAGCACAAGTCGGCAAGAGCGGCACCATCTTAACGGGAACATTCCCAGTGAACGGCATTGAAGCCAACGTGTTATTTGACTCCGGCGCCTCTCACACCTTCATATCACCATCTTTTGTGAAGAGGTTGAAGCTAGATGCGGATGAGCTACCGAATTTTCTAGTTACTCTCCCATCGAAGGAGCGAGTAAAGTGTACCAAATACTACCAATCAGCCACCATCGAAATCAAAAACGAAGCATTTCCCATTTCCTTCATCGAGTTTAATGGATTGGGATTCAACTTAATCATCAGAATGAATTGGTTGGAGCGGCACAAGGGTAGAATCCTCTGCGCCGAGCATCGACTGCTGCTCAAGAGTCCTTCTAGGGTTACCGTATCATACCGCCAAAGACCGAGAGAGCCTTCGACCTCAGTCATTTCCGCCATGGCCATGTACCGGGAGCTCAGAAAGGGCAAGGAAGTGTATTTGTGCTATGTACAAGATCTGGAGAGAGATCCAGAGTTCAATCCTGATGTACCGATAGTATCTGAATTCCCCGACGTATTCCCTAAGGAGTTACCTGGCATGCCATCTCAGAGAGCGGTAGAATTTCAAATCGATCTTTTGCCAGGTACCGGTCCCATTGCTAGGGCACCGTACCGCATGGCACCTGCTGAAATGACAGAGCTGAAAGAGCAATTACGCGATCTTCTCGACAAAGGGTTTATACGCCCAAGCGTATCACCCTGGGGAGCACTGGTCCTCTTTGTGAAGAAGAAGGATGGTAGTCTCCGACTTTGTATTGACTACCGCGAGTTGAATGCGGTCACAGTCAAAAATAAATACCCATTGCCACACATCGACGACCTATTTGACCAGCTGAAAGGAGCCCCAGTCTTCTCCAAGATCGACCTCCGTTCTGGGTATCATCAGATTGCTATAAAAGAGCAAGACATTGAGAAAACGGCATTCCGTACCAGATATGGCCACTACGAATTCACCGTCATGCCATTCGGTTTGTCAAACGCACCAGCAAAATTCATGGACCTCATGAATCGACTATTCAGTGAGCAGGTGGACACTTCGGTTGTTGTCTTCATCGACGACATCCTCGTATACTCCAAATCAGCAGAGGAACATGAAATTCATTTGAGGAAAGTACTTGAGACACTGCACGAGAACCAGCTGTATGCGAAGTTCTCCAAATGCGAGTTTTGGCTAGATCAGGTATCATTCCCCGGTCATGTCATCTCGAGCGCAGGTATCTCAGTTGACCCTTCTAAGATAGAAGCTGTACGATCATGGCCTAGACCTAAGACTGTTACTGACATTCGGAGCTTTCTTGGTCTAGCCGGTTACTACCGGAGATTTGTAAAGGACTTCTCGAAAGTCGCTAAGCCCATGACTACATTGATGAAGAAAGATGCACCGTTTGTATGGACAGAGGAGTGCGAATTATCATTTCAGAGCCTAAATGACTTATTGACCTCAGCGCCCATTCTTACACTTCCAGAGGGCACAGAGGGATTTGAGGTGTATTGTGATGCATCAGGCAAGGGAATGGGATGCGTACTCATGCAGCATGGCAAGGTTGTAGCTTATGCCTCCCGCCAGCTGAAAAAGAATGAGGAGAATTACCCGACACACGACTTAGAGTTAGGAGCCATTGTCTTCGCCTTGAATATATGGCGACACTACCTCTATAGGGTAAGCATCACCATCTACTCCGACCACAAGAGCTTACAGTATGTATTCACACAGAAAGAACTGAACTTGAGACAAAGAAGGTGGATGGAGTTTCTCTCAGACTACGACATCGACCTACAGTATAAGGAAGGGAAGGTAAACATTGTAGCCGATGCCCTGAGCCGTCGAGCACACTCGCTCCATTTGCTACTTGCTTCTTCTAGCTTGGTTGACGAGGTGCGAGACGCCCAGTTGAGCGACCCTTACCTATCCGAAATCAGACAAAAGATCGAAAATGGTACATTTGAGAAGAAGAAGTACGATTTTAAGTTGCATGAAGATGGTCTGATTCGATTGAATGGCAGGCTATGCGTCCCCCGAAGCAATGCTGAGCTAAGGGATCGCATCCTGCGAGAGTCACACAGTTCCACATTGTTAGTCCATCCGGGAGCCTCCAAGATGTACTAAGACATGAAAAGGTACTTCTGGTGGTCTGGAATGAAATCAGATGTGACAGAATTTGTATTGAGATGCTTAACATGACAAAAATTGAAATTTGAACATCGTAGACCGGGTGGAATGGTACAATCGATGCAAGTTCCGGAGTGGAAATTTCATGATATCTCCATAGATTTTGTTGTAGGACTCCCACCTGCCAGGGGAGGACTCAACATGATCTGGGTTGTAGTCGATCGCCTTACCAAGGTTGCCAGATTCATACCGATGAAGGACACCTGGAAGGTAGTGAAACTCACAAAGCTATTCGACAAGGAGATTATCAGACATCACGGAGTCCCGAAAACAATTGTATCTGACCGCAACACCAGATATCTTTCGAGATACTGGAGAGCTACACGGGAAGCTCTGGGTACAGGATTGAAGTTGAGTACCACCTTCCATCCTCAGACCGACGGTCAGACAGAAAGGACCATCCAGACACTGGAGGACATGCTTCGGGCATGTGCCTATGACTTTCAGGGGAGTTGGTTAGATAAGCTTCATCTTATCGAATTTTCTTACAATAATAGCTATCATGTTTCGATTAAGATGTCGCCTTTCCAAGCTCTATACGGTAGACCTTGCCGTACACCTTTGTGTAGGGATGAGTCAAGCGAAACGGTCATCATAGGACCGGAGTACCTTGAGCAAGTACAAGCTAAAGTCCAGCAGTGAAATACCCCGAACTTAAATATGGTTATTAGTATATTTTAATATGGTATTTAAGGGCCTAATAGTGCCTAAGTAATTTTGGTAAGGAAAATAAATCCAAAAGAAATGAGAAAAACGCTTAGAAAGCGGAAAACGCTAAAATAAGCGTTAAATAACCATAGGAGGTACGAGACCTCGGTTATAGTATCGTAAGGATTCCTAATGCTTATTCATGCCTAAATAGTATATGGGAATGATTCCCAAAGAAAACGGATCCGAATAATGTATTAAAACGCTAATAGAGCTTTAGCGCACGTTTTTCGAGAAAACCCGAAAACGTGATTTGAAGTGGTCAAACGAACCCGTAAAAATTATAAATCGTTAAATAACAATAATTAAGCATTAATGGAAGCTTAATAGCCAATAAAAATAAAGAAACGAGAAAATTCCGGAAAACGGGCCCGGTTAGTGAATAGTGCTAAACCTGGTAAATTAACGAGTGTTTTCTGTAAAAGATGAAAAACGCTCCCAGCTCATGTATATTAGTGGGACGGTTTTTAAGAGAGTAACTAGCTCTCTCACACACTTAAACTAGCTAGAAATAAAAAGAGAAAGAAATAAAGTAAAAAGTAAAAAGCAAAAAGTAAGGTAAAAACACTTTACCTTCTCTCTCTCTTCATTTCTTTCCTTTCCATTGTGAGACTCCCCCTCCTTCCTCCTTCCGATTCCTCTCTTCCTCCCTCTCTGTACTGAAGCGATCTTGAAGCCCCATCCATGGCTTCTCTTCCTTCCAAGCTTGCCCAAGCCACAATACAACTCCAAAATGAAAACAAATCATATATTCTTGCTCCCCTCATCAAGATCTACCTTTCTATCTTTTCAAAATCCGAAAATGAGCAACTTCATCTCCATGGGTTTTGAGCATTTGGAGAATAAATGACACCATTTCGAAGCATGGAGTCTCCTCTTCCTCCTAAGGTAAAAAGTTTCAAGAAAAATCAATTTTTCTTCACTCTTCATTCTTGATCGATTTTGCCTCTTAGTAATGCCTTGTTTTTCCTCTTGAATTGAGCTTGATTTCAACTCCCCAATGGTGGAAGAACTCCCCCTTGTATTCAAGGCTTGAAACCCCTCTTAAAAGCTCCAAGGTAAAACCCTAACTAATGGCATTTAAGCCCTTTCGTTGAATTAGAGTTATCCAATGGGTTAAGGAGTTTAATTGTATCTATTTTGTGTTCTTAAATGTTGGCTTGGGGTTTGGTAACCCCATTGCTCAACTTGACCGAGAATGAAGAAGAGGAGAGGTGGAGAACTTAAAAGAAGAATTGTGATCTCAAGGTAAGAAAAACCTATCTTAATGCACTATCTATATGTATTAGGATAGTGGGATGGGTAAATGAATCAATGAACCCAAAACATGTGAGAAAATTTGCTTGCTTGGTATTGGAGGAAGTTGTGAAATTGAATTGCAAAGTAAGGGCCAAAGTGCCATGTATTTATGTTAATGCATTGTATTGGGCTTGGAGAATTGTGTATATGCTTTGGAGGAATTTTGTATGAACCTTATGTGCTGGTAGGACCCTTGTTGGGTGTGGCTAGCTTTAGGTTGAATTTGATGAGAGAATGTGTATTTGAGGATGTAAGAAAAGTAGGTGAACTATAGCAAAAAATTTTGGTAGGAATTGTGCATTAAAGAATGACTTGGTGAATGGGAGAACCAAGGTGTGTATTGGGTTTAGTAGAGATGTTTAGTAACTATGGAATGGTGGTTGTAGTATGAGAAGTGAGCAGGCAAAAATCTGTAGCAAAGAGTATCAAAAACACATTGTAGAAACTAGGAAGAATTAGTGTGCAAGATTTGGTAAAAGAGAGTTGGACTTTGGTATAGGTAGTGTAGTTGATTGGAAAGGAATTGGAATGGTAAGATGAAGTTGGGACAAGATGCAAAGAGGAGTAAAGGAAATGCACAAGTGTGCTAACTGTAACAGAGAGGAAGAAAAATCTGTAGAAATGGAGCAAGTATTGGGTAAGGATTTGACTAATGTGTTGAGGAGGTTTGGGACTGGATTAAGGCATGTTTTAGGATGCTTAAACATGTAGAAAACATGTGGAAAGATTAGGAAATGATTAGAGGTGAATTAGGGGTTGAAAACTGATGGAAAATTGTAAATTTTGACAGTTCCAGGGGTGGTCCGGGTTTGCAAATCGGTACGCAAACCCGGATGATAGCAAAAACTAGGCAGAAGGCCATCCCAGGGGGTGGTCGGGGTTTGTAAACCCGGACACAAACCCGGACCACACATAAAAGTAGGCAGAAACTTATTTCCGGACTTGGTCCGGGTGTTTAAACCCGGATACGAACCCGGACCAGGCTAAAAATGTAACAGAAAGTGGTTTTAAGCCTCTGAATGATGGGGAAGTGATTGGGAATGATTTTGGAAGTTGTTAAGGCCTTGTTTGGTGATATTTCAAGGCCCTAAGAAGTGTAAACAAGTGTAGTAAGTGAGTGAGAGGTAAGGACATAATTTCACATAAGTAAAACTAAGTATACCGGGACAACGGGGTAAGTACGGGAGTAGTAATTATTGATGTATCGTATGAGAATAGCATTAATAACAATGTTTGAAACTTTACCAGTGAAACAAGGTACAAGGGAACACATGGTAAAGCTAACTCCGGTGAAAGGTATGAGTTTCTCATGCCCCGTATGCTAACCGAGTTACGTTGACTTGTATGCTGTATGTCGGCTAATCAAGACTAAAGCATGAAAACGGTTTATTGTCTTTCATTGTATGTCTTGTTGTATGTTGTATGAGCTAACCCTTCTTGATTGATTGTGTGGCTTCACTTAGTGCGTAGATCGACTCATAGATGAGTCTTGTTGTGTAGTGACTCGTAGTAAGAGTCATGTCGTGAACTAATGGAACAGTAGCAACACACTAAACTATCGAATCAATAAACGATAACGCAACCCAATGAACTCACTAGAATGTGAGAGAGTGCACGGGAGTAATAACCTTCCGATAACGGTAGGAGAAACGAAATGAATAATCCACAAACAAAAGTAGTGGAAATATATAAGTAACCTCTATTAGAGGAATTAATCTTGGTGCAAAACATGAACCATGAGAGTAGTAGAGAATGATGAGGGATCTTCAAACCCCTTAGCAATTAGTCGACCCATTATGAGAGGACCCGACTGATGTAAGTATGCCCCGAACATAAGAGTATTCGATAGGTTGGGGAAACCCTTAAAGCTGAGGATACTAGACGGTGGTAATTCCCTAAGCTAGTGGAGGTTATCGAGAGAGATACTTCTAGGCTAATCCATAAGATTGTATTATACTCTGAGAGAAGAGTGTTGGGAAATTGAGTAGTCCGGTAAAAACGGACATTTGAGTATTTGAGGAGCTAAGCGTATAGCCCTCGTATTGCAGGTCCGGTGGCGAGTCTTGTGTATGACTCCGCCCAGTGGCCCAAGTAATGAGTACCGAGTATTGTGTATGTATGAGTAAAGTAATGGGTATTGAGTAAGAAGCGAGTATGAGCATGTAATGAGTACAGAGTATTGAGTATGTATGAGTAAGTATCGAGTATTGAGTACGTATGAGTAAGTATGGAGAATTGAGTAGTGAGTATGCACAAGTATGGTAACGAGTACAAAGTAAGGATCGTATGCGAGTAAGGTATTAAACATGGAGTGATGAGTATACAAGAGTAAGGAGTAGGTATGAGTAGAGTAGCCAATATCGAACACAGTACGAAGAGTAATGAATGAATAACAAATACGAATGGTTGACTATCGAATTGCCTTCCTTAGTAAGTATTAAACTTGTATGTGTAAGTAGGTATTGTTGTTGTATTGCTGTAGCATGAGTATGTATGTATGCATGTAAAATGAACTCCATGTATATCTGACCCAAAGTAGTCGATGTACCCCCTAGGGGGAACGTTTTTAGTGTGCAGGTACTCGAAGCTGACCACCGTTCGAGAGAGAGTAGGACGGGGACTGCTATGTAAGCATGGGTAGTTGTATAAAGGGATTGTACTTGTAATGTATTATGAAATTGGAAGTCCAAACTATATCGGTAAATTAAGGATTGTAGTATACTCGGTATAGTATTGTATTGGAGTTGTATTGGATTATGGATTAGTATGCAAGGGGAAGTATTGTATTGTGTAGAGCACTCGTTATGTTCATATTCATCAGACCGATAGTATGCAGTATTGTAATCCGCCTTGTTAGTCACGTGGGTGACTAACGGCATTGTACACCCGCCGTTGAGTAAGTAATATCCGCTGCGAAGGTAAGCATTGTACGGTAATGACGGTATTAGCGGTAGGGGTGTTACAAAAAGTGGTATCAGAGCGAAGTATCGCTCTGATGGATGAAATACCGAGTTTAGGAAACTACCGAGTTAGGAATTAGAGACTTAGGGCTAAGGGTTGAGTGTTAGCGTGTGAGGTACGCTAGTTAGGAACTTCCGTGTGAACCGGAAACCTACAACAACCATACCCGCCCTCCGCAACCCCGGTATTAAGTTGGGAGAAGAACGCCAGAGAGATGGAAAGACCTCTCACACTCGGGTAAAACCCGATCTGGCAGTTACAAAGGTAAACCTTATTAGAAAAAGAACCTGTCATACGGTAGAGTCCAAGAACTGGAAGTCCCGAAGACGGTTCCCGTTGAATGACAAGGACTGCACTTAATGGCGGAGAAATGAAGATTCTAAACACAAGGATGATGGAATTTATGGCACCATGGGGCGACATGCTTCGCAGTCGCGAGAACCATAAGTAGCCAGCAAGAAGAAAAGCACAATCGCGCAATGAATCAAGGAAGATAGAGTAACAAGCCCGAGACAAGAGAGTCTACGGACTGTAACCCTTGATGATACCAACAACGGTATACAAACCGACTAAGGAATTAGTCGAGGTTGGATTAATACCAAACCTACACGCCAAGAGGCTGTAATAACCGAACAACATAGTTTAGATAACTATGAAAGTATTCATAAAACATACATTTATAGAACTACAACGTGGTTCCTAAGGATAAGTCAAGTCTTGTTAACCACAGAGAAGGTGTGAGACACCCGAAGTGACGACAACCATGTCAAGTACACTGAGAACCAACTAAGGAGACTGATCACCAAGATTAAAAGATCAAAGGAAGATCTAATAAGACCACCAAATATGGATGGAAACGATACTGTAACCGGTATACGTTAACTGAAAAACAACCTACCCGCGCACTTGCCAGGGCAAGTGCAGCAATTACAAGATGGTGGAAGACTTTTAACCACCCACGAATATTTGCTAAAGTACCGCTATGACGAATGGAGCAAATATAGGATCACCAATCCTAAGTATTTAAATAATGAAACCTCGGAAAGGCCTAACGGCCCGACCATTGTATTAAGAGTATACCGGTCAGCAAGAAGCTGAACTTGGTCAAGACCTGAATCATGGCAACGCCATGAAGAATTTCTTTTAACACCGAGCCGTTATTGCAAAACCCAAAATTTTTCTTTCAAAACTACAAACCTTTCTTTTAAACCTTGGATTTTTAAAACCAAACTAACGGAATTACGGTGAGTATCATAGAATGATACAAGAGGAGTTGACAATAGAATACTTCACCTAGGCGTGTGACGAGCACTACGAGTGTACCCAAATATGGGATGTGGGACGACCGCACTCCGAAGAAGCTTGCGGGCCTGACAGATAGTTGTGTAAGTGGTAACGTGCCAAGAAGGTACCCCACATATGTATACATGTAGTGTACGAAACACGGGAAGTAGTCAACTCTGTTCTACGGACCATAAGCAAATTCAAAACAGAACAGTTGGATACCTCAAACGAGCAAAGGGAACTCGGATAAGCTTACAAGCTAAGGAGTCAAGAACCTACTACAGGAAGATGATTAAGAGTTAAAAGTGCGAGAAGCACTAACAACTGAATAAAGACATTGGACATGTCTTGAATATATTAAAGTAAAACATGATGACTGGAAGGACTACCCAGTCTAAACACAGTAAGGCAAATGCCTAACATTAACACATCAGTGTTCAATGAACGGGATGAGATTCCCAGAACAACTACCACAAACACACAGGGTGATGTGGCAAGGTACCGGAAATACCATTCATCGCCGGAAGGAATATCAAATCCGTTATAACATAAGGAAAAACACCAGTGATCTACCCTAAGAACGGGAGACACTATAACCCTCAACGGTTAACTCAGATCTAGAACCGCAAGGTAGGATAACAAACTGAACATACTCATTAATGTCAGCCAGATGCTACCGTATAATCAGTACTACCCAGGAGCAATCCACAAAGGGTATCAAGTCAACACGGTTGAACGAGATGTCGTGGTAAGGACACCACAATCGGAACGAACATCCGGTTAGAACACCGAAGGGATCCCACTTGACAGGGGATACCCCAAATTAATAAATGGTATCGACCAATACCAAGATACAAAAAAGGTATCCAACAAACGGAAGCGTGATGCGACGATCTTATTGTGGAGCCCAGTATCACCTCCAAACCCAACAATGTCTTATGGAGAAGTGATCACTTGGGAATGACCTATGATGAGCAGAGCTCTAGGCAATATGGCTAGTAGGCCATGAAACTATTACCACACAAACCAACGGTTGCAAAACCCACTGTGAACCACGTGGAAATGGTCAAGGACGACACCGATAAAAGAGTAACAACCAATGAACGAGGATGTCCCTCATAAGTGTGAGACCGCAAGAGCGGTGAACACATGAATCCCAAGAAGGGGATACCATCAGTAACTGTCGGGAAATATATCCCTTTCAGAACTACTAATGTAGTCAAGCTTGAGCTTACAAATTATTGCCAAGCAATGTGAAATAAGCTTCAACAGCAACTGTCGACAACCAAGGAGTAACCGGTTATAAAACCAATGATGCTCAGGGAGCTCAGAAAAGTAAAGGAATACCATATGCGGTATTTGCCAAATATATGGGGAACCATTGTATAAAGGATACAAATGCATGAGCTGAAGCTAGCAACAGCGGAGGCCATGTAAACCAATACTGTAACTCAGTAAGAACACGGTGCGCAGCATGTGACCAGTTTAGGTGAATAATCACCCAATACTATGGAGTAGTTAATACAAGATGGTAGACAGACCGGGCAACAAGCCAGAAGTCTGCACCAAATGATGAAGCACCACCTGAAAGAGTAACGATCAGTCCTATTGCGATCTCATAAGAGAGTTACTGCCAAGGGTTCACACCTCTGCACTCTGTAGGACTGAGTGTTTTGGTATTGCACTTGTGTAGTCAATGATCTAGTGGGATAGCTAAGGATATGGAAAACGTAAGTAGTGGTAAATTATTCCTTTCACCAGTGAACATGGCATAAGCCAGCTAAGCAAAAGCTTAGAAACAAACCGTGCGGCCTAAGGCCAAAGAAGCACGAAGAGTGCGAAACAAACCAACAATCACAAGATGTGAATTCCATTGGAATAAAAGTGAAAGGAGACTTAAGAAAGTCACAAGGACTGACGCATTGGAAATGCAAGGTCATATGAGTAACACTTGTACCAGACAAAATAGTGAGCAGAATTCAGAAGCCACTAACAATAGAGGAAGCACTACAACTAAGTAGTGACTTAACCTCACCCGACAATAAGTCGGAGGAACCAAGTGAATAATCACTACAGAACACAACAGTACGTATATAGATTGCCACAGAGCTGGGTACGAATCTAAAACTTATCGAGTTCGAGCACGGTAAAGGAATACCACACTTGGTTAATAAACCTTGCTCCCACAACAAGAGGAATAAAAAAGTGATGTATAACACGTTAACAATAACGAGAAGGGCGAATAACCCAAGTTAGCAGGGTCGCGCAGCAGAAGCTAGTGGGCCCAGACATAATGAATAAGAGATTAATCAATGCTTCAAGCCATTTAAGCTAGAACCGAACGCGGTTAAGAGTCAAATAACTCCAATGAAAATTCTTGATGTAGGGACTAACCGGTAATACCGTTAAGACCCATTGATCAAGGAACATTGTATAATAGACAGCATGGAAGCTGAACCACTCCATGCCGGCTGAATGCCTTCGACCAATGTCCAATGTTGACACATGGTAGATTACGTGGGCGTAATCCCTTTTAAGGGGGGTAGAGCGAAAACCGCGAAATGTACGTTTTACGTGATAGGTGCGTAAACTACAATGTGCATAGCGCAAGAGAATTCGTTTTGATGGTTGATACTTAAGTTACATAAACATTTGTATTCATTCATCGTGCAATTGTAGTTATTTGAGAAGTAAGTATAAGAAAAAGGAGTAGAGAAACTCCAGGGGAATGAGAACCCAATTGGTAATAGTATGAGGAATGAGTATGTATGGGAGACTTGAGGAGTATAAATCGGTATGGAACCGATGTATGTAATGAGTATAAATCGGTATAAAACCGATGTATTTTATGAGTATAAATTGGAGTATAGTAAATTAATGGGATATTATACCCATGAATTTCCTAAGTATAGTAGTTGGAGAAGATGTAGTAATGATTGATGAGATGATTAGTAAGTAAGTAAGTGAATTATATAAATTGGAAAATGTATGTGTGTGATTATGACTAGCAAGATTAAAAAGATAGAAAACGAAATAATGTTTGACGAGCTGTCTGTTTGGAATGGAGGTGAGAGGTGGAACTTGATTTGCTAGCGATCAAGGGAAGCCGAACACAAATTGGAGTGGAAGGATAATTCAACACCAATGCTGATCACGTTGGGGTTGAAGGCTTCTGGAAGCTCCCTTAAGTGGTCACAGTAATAACACTAGTATTAGGTATAATCATCATAAATGGAATATGGGAGATGTATGTAAGTTTTCAAAATGAATTTCCAAAACTAATTTGGTACAATGTTTTCTTCAAACTTGAGAATGAGGATCGGTTTTGAAACCGCTCCCACATGCGCTAGTGGATCTTCCATGCCTAGGCACGGGTATCCTGTCGAAACCATAGGAGGTGAAGCTAGTTATGAGTCTGTGGAAGTGTAGAGTAGTTTGAAACCACTACACCGTTCGTGCGGTGACAGTGTGTGTTTTGTATTTTTCCAAAGGCACTGGGGCAGCGTAGTCCCGAGTAAGTATGAGTAAAGTATGAGTAAGTAAGTATGAATAAGTGCCTGAGGATCTCTATATGTGCAAATGAATTTAATCTGAACCAAAGGACCGTAGAGCCAGAAAGTGTAAGTGCTCAAGTCATGACGGCCGTGAACCAGAAAGCGTAAGTGTTCAAACGTGACCGGTACCTGAGGGATCACTCGCCATTGGGGGAGGATGGTACCTAATTGTCTGCGGATGGACCCCCTTGGAGAGAAGTAAAACGGATATTTTTGATTGCTATGCTTGCAGTGACATGCTGTTTGGATGCGTAGTATGCATCATGTCAGACATTTGGAGTTTGACAAGTTATATGTAGAGGTCATAACCTTAGCATAGAGTATATGTACGAGTAATAGTATTAGATTCACCAACTTTGAGGGCAAAGTTCTTTAAGGGGGGTAGATTGAAATACCCCGAACTTAAATATGGTGATTAGTATATTTTAATATGGTATTTAAGGGCCTAATAGTGCCTAAGTAATCTTGGTAAGGAAAATAAATCCAAAAGAAATGAGAAAAACGCTTAGAAAGCTGAAAACACTAAAATAAGCGTTAAATAACCATAGGAGGTACGACTTGGTTTAAAAAAGCGCGCATGATGCGCGCATCAGGCGGTGGTGATGCGATGCGAAAGGTAAAACGCCTACATACAGGCGAGTCGTAATGTGCATTTTTTGTTTAAATATTTTAAACGTCTTAGAATGACATCATTATTGAGAAAGCTTTTTCTTTTTTTTCAAAAGAATGAAAATCTGCTTCCGACTTCCTTTCCCCACTTATTTTATTCGTTTCCCCACTTTTTTTATTCTTTCCCCACGTTCTACTAATTTCCCCCTTTCCCACTCCCATTCTCCCCTTTTTTTTCTTTCCGTGTCTGTCTCCCCAGCACCCAAATTCCGTGCATCATCGCCATCCACCAACAAGTCAGCTACAAGGTGGTCCTGACATAAAAAGCACACCAATCCATTGTAGATTTTGTATGTCATATAATATTGCACTTCATGGATTGGTGACGGTAGATTTTGGGTGTGGTGGGTTTGTTATTATGTATAGCATTTGTACATATTTGCAAATGAATATTGAAATTTTACTACCAATATGTATTTGTATGTCATATAATATGTTAAATATTGTTTGTATATACAAAATGTAGTATCAAAACAAAGTATAGGTGATATTATATACTTGGTCGCATCAACGACGAGATGCGACCGCATCGTTGCATCACGCATCACGCATCATTTCAAGAGCCTAAACGCCTCGCCACGCATCGCGCAGTTTAAAACCAAGAGGTACGAGACCTCGGTTATAGTATCGTAAGGATTCCTAATTCTTATTCATGCCTAAATAGTATACGGGAATGATTCCCGAAGAAAACGGATCCGAATAATGTATTAAAACGCTAATAGAGCTTTAGCACACGTTTTTCGAGAAAACCCGAAAACGTGATTTTAAGTGGTCAAACGAACCCGTAAAAATTATAAATCATTAAATAACAATAATTAAGAATTAATGGAAGCTTAATAGCCAATAAAAATAAAGAAACGAGAAAATTCCGGAAAACGGGCCCGGTTAGTGAATAGTGCTAAACCGGGTAAATTAACGAGTGTTTTCTGTAAAAGATAAAAAACGCTCCCAGCTCATGTATATTAGTGGGCCGGTTTTTAAGAGAGTAACTAGCTCTCTCACACACTTAAACTAGCTAGAAATAAAAAGAGAAAGAAATAAAGTAAAAAGTAAAAAGCAAAAAGTAAGGTAAAAACACTTTACCTTCTCTCTCTCTTCATTTCTTTCCTTTCCAGCGTGAGACTCCCCCTCCTTCCTCCTTACGATTCCTCTCTTCCTCCCTCTCTGTACTGAAGCGATCTTGAAGCCCCATCCATGGCTTCTCTTCCTTCCAAGCTTGCCCAAGCCACAATACAACTCCAAATCGAAAACAAATCATATATTCTTGCTCCCCTCATCAAGATCTACCTTTCTATCTTTTCAAAATCCGAAAATGAGCAACTTCATATCCATGGGTTTTGAGAATTTGGAGAATAAATGACACCATTTCGAAGCATGGAGTCTCCTCTTCCTCCTAAGGTAAAAAGTTTCAAGAAAAATCAATTTTTCTTCACTCTTCATTCTAGACCGATTTTGCCTCTTAGTAATGCCTTGTTTTTCCTCTTGAATTGAGCTTGATTTCAACTCCCCAATGGTGGAAGAACTCCCCCTTGTATTCAAGGCTTGAAACCCGTCTTAAAAGCTCCAAGGTAAAACCCTAACTAATGCCATTTAAGCCCTTTCGTTGAATTAGAGTTATCCAATGGGTTAAGGAGTTTAATTGTATCTATTTTGTGTTCTTGAATGTTGGCTTGGGGTTTGGTAACCCCATTGCTCAACTTGACCGAGAATGAAGAAGAGGAGAGGTGGAGAACTTAAAAGACGAATTGTGATCTCAAGGTAAGAAAAACCTATCTTAATGCACTATCTATATGTATTAGGATAGTGGGATGGGTAAATGAATCAATGAACCCAAAAAATGTGAGAAAATTTGCTTGCTTGGTATTGGAGGAAGTTGTGAAATTAAATTGCAAAGTAAGGGCCAAAGTGCCATGTATTTATGTTAACGCATTGTATTGGGCTTGGAGAATTGTGTATATGCTTGGGAGGAATTTTGTATGAACCTTATGTGCTGGTAGGACCCTTGTTGGGTGTGGCTTGTTTTAGGTTGAATTTGATGAGAGAATGTATATTTGAGGATGTAAGAAAAGTAGGTGAACTGTAGCAAAAAATTTGGTAGGAATTGTGCATTAAAGAATGACTTGGTGAATGGGAGAACCAAGGTGTGTATTGGGTTTAGTAGAGATGTTTAGTAACTATGGAATGGTGGTTGTAGTATGAGAAGTGAGCAGGCAAAAATCTGTAGCAAAGAGTATAAAAAACACATTGTAGAAACTAGGAAGAATTAGTGTGCAAGATTTGGTAAAAGAGAGTTGGACTTTGGTATAGGTAGTGTAGTTGATTGGAAAGGAATTGGAATGGTAAGATGAAGTTGGGACAAGATGCAAAGAGGAGTAAAGGAAATGCACAAGTGTGCTAACTGTAACAGAGAGGAAGAAAAATCTGTAGAAATGGAGCAAGTATTGGGTAAGGATTTGACTAATGTGTTGAGGAGGTTTGGGACTGGATTAAGGCATGTTTTAGGATGCTTAAACATGTAGAAAACATGTGGAAAGATTAGGAAATGATTAGAGGTGAATTGGGGATTGGAAACTGATGGAAAATTGTAAATTTTGACAGTTCCAGGGGTGGTCCGGGTTTGCAAATCGGTACGCAAACCCGGACGATAGCAACAACTAGGCAGAAGGCCATCCCAGTGGGTGGTCCGGGTTTGTAAACCCGGACACAAACCCAGACCACACATAAAAGTAGGCAGAAACTTATTTCCGGACTTGGTCCGGGTTTTTAAACCCGGATACAAACCCGGACCAGGCTAAAAATGTAACAGAAAGTGGTTTTAAGCCTCTGAATGATGGGGAAGTGATTGGGAATGATTTTAGAAGTTGTTAAGGACTTGTTTGGTGATATTTCAAGGCCTTAAGAAGTGTAAACAAGTGTAGTAAGTGAGTGAGAGGTAAGGACATAATTTCACATAAGTAAAACTAAGTATACCGGGACAACAGGGTAAGTACGGGAGTAGTAATTATTGATGTATCGTATGAGCATAGCATTAATAACAATGTTTGAAACATTACCAGTGAAACAAGGTACAAGGGAACACATGGTAAAGCTAACTCTGGTGAAAGGTATGAGTTTCTCATGCCCCGTATGCTAACCGAGTTACGTTGACTTGTATGCTGTATGCCGGCTAATCAAGACTAAAGCATGAAAACGGTTTATTGTCTTTCATTGTATGTCTTGTTGTATGTTGTATGAGCTAACCCTTCTTGATTGATTGTGTGGCTTCACTTAGTGCGTAGATCGACTCATAGATGAGTCTTGTTGTGTAGTGACTCGTAGTAAGAGTCATGTCGTGAACTAATGGAACAGTAGCAACGCACTAAACTAACGAATCAATAAATGATAACGCAACCCAATGAACTCACTAGAATGTGAGAGAGTGCACGGGAGTAATAACCTTCCGATAACGGTAGGAGAAACGAAATGAATAATCCACAAACAAAAGTAGTGGAAATATATAAGTAACCTCTATTAGAGGAATTAATCTTGGTGCAAAACATGAACCATGAGAGTAGTAGAGAATGATGAGGGATCTTCAAACCCCTTAGCAATTAGTCGACCCATTATGAGAGGACCCGACAGATGTAAGTATGCCCCGAACATAAGAGTATTCGACGCGTTGGGGAAACCCTTAAAGCTGAGGATACTAGACGGTGGTAATTCCCTAAGCTATTGGAGGTTATCGAGAGAGATACTTCTAGGCTAATCCAGGAGATTGAATTATACTCTGAGAGAAGAGTGTTGAGAAATTGAGTAGTCCGGTAAAAACGGACATTTGAGTATTTGAGGAGCTAAGCGTATAGCCCTCGTATTGTAGGTCCGGTGGTGAGTCTTGTGTATGACTCCGCCCGGTGGCCCAAGTAATGAGTATCGAGTATTGTGTATGTATGAGTAAAGTAATGGGTATTGAGTAAGAAGCGAGTATGAGCATGTAATGAGTACCTGAAATACCCCGTAATTAAAAATAGTGATTAATTAGGCTAATGAATATTTTAGAAGCTTAATTAAGTATAAATAATCACAAGGGAACAAATCCCGAAGAAAACGGACCTTTAAAACGGTTTAAAAACATTACCGAACTTTAAAGCATGTTTTTCGAGGTAACCGGGAAAACGTGTCTTTAAGTGGGTCAAATAGACTCGTAACAATGTTGGTCAACTAAATAATCATTAATAAATATTAGTGAAGCTTTAGGACCAATAAAATCAATAAAACGGGAGATTAGTAAAAACTGTCAAAAACGGGAAGTTGTGGGGGTAGAAGTATAAATAACACAAACTTATGTGTCCAATATTGCAAATAAATTTAAAAACCCCCATGCTCTCTCTGTGTGTGTCCGATTTTGTTTTCCCTCTCTCACACACACTCACTTACTCACTTTTATACACAAAACAACAAAACAATTAAAAGTAATAAAGTAACTCTCACACCCTCACACTCTCTCTCCTCTACCATTCTCTTCTCTCACGTGGACTCCCCCTTCCCACACTCTCTCTTTTCCCTCTTCTTCTACCTCCATGCGATTTCCATGGTGGAAATAGAAACACCCACAAACCTCTACTTCTCTCCTTTGTAACTCTCTCCAAACTTCTCCAAAAATTATAAAAACACCACCATTGTACTCCTCTCCCCAAGAGCTACATTTTCATCTTTCCAAAATCCGAAAACACCCACTTTCGATTTTATGGGTATACCCCATTTGGAGCTTCAACACCACCATTAGAAGGCCCTCCTTCTCCTTGTTCTTCTATGGTAAAAATATTTCGAAAACTCCATCTTTTTCTAGCCTCAAAGGCAAAACGAAAATCTAGACTAAACCCTTGTTTGGTCTCTTGTGTTCTAGCCGATTTTGGCTTGTTGAAGGAGTTGGAAACCTTGTTCTTGAACCACTCCAAGCTTCATTTGCACTCTTGAGAGGTAATATAAATTCTAAACCCTAGAAATTTACATTGAAAGCTTAAATAATATTAAGAGTAGTTTTGGTATTGAATGTGTGTGTATATATGGGTGATAATGTTAGATTTGTTGAATACCAAAACCGGTAGGGAGAGAAGGAAAGAGAAAGAAGAAGAAAGAAAATCTAGAAGTGAAGCAAGGTAAGAATGCTCATTGTGTAACCTTATGTATATGTATAATGTAACAGATTTTTAGGAATGAAAATTGGTAGTGTAAAATGATAATGTATTAGTAGTGTAAAGTGTAGAAGAATATAAGTATTTTGAAGCCTTAAAAGATATGTTAAAACTTGTTAAAACAGATTGGGAATTTGTGTTGATGTGCAGGAATTCATGAGTGTTTAGTAGTTCATTTTAGTGTTTGAGAGCTTGGCTATTATTGCTGTTTTGAAACAGGTGAAAAGGATAACAAAATGTGAACTAGAATATGTGGTGAGAGTGTAAAAATATAGGGGAGGTTATGTCAAAATTTATCTAGGATTATAACACTTAGTGAATTTTAACTAGGTGAGTAATGTAAGTTGTAACAGATTTTGAAATAGATTGATAAAGGGAAGATGGGGAGAGGTAGTTAATGTAGTTGTAATGTATTAGAGGTGTTAGAATGACAGTAGAAGAGGGAGTTGTAGATGGAGAGTGTTAGAGTTAAAATCTGTAACAAAAGACACTAGGGAAGAAAACTGTTAAGTGTTGAGTTGAAATTAAGAGAATTGTGTATATAAGTTAGTATAAAGTTGCATGATGAATTGGGAAATGAATTAGCATGATTTAGGGTGTTTAAATTGTATAAAAACATGTTAGGATGTATGTAGGAAGATTGGGGAAGCAATGGGTGAAATTAGGAAGGAAAAACAAAAACTGTAACAAGGTTCTGGAACCGTCCGACCCAGACGGTGAGTCGGACGTGGGTCGGACGGGGCTTAAGAAACGAAAACCAGACTTTCTGGAATGGTCCGATCCAGAGCCGTGAGTCGGACGTGGGTCGGACATGGCTTAGGAAACATTCTGTAATGGTCCGACCCAGAGCCGTGAGTCGGACGTGGGTCGGACATGGCTTAAATCTCGAAATAAAACTTTCTGTAATGGTCCGACCCAGGGCCGTGGATCGGACGTGGGTCGGATAGGCAAAAAAAAAATAGTGGTCGAAGTTTCTGACTTCGTCCGACCCAGACGGTGAGTCGGACCTGGGTCGGACGGAGCTTAGACTCGAGACCCAAAACCTTCTGGAATGGTCCGACCCAGAGGGTTTGGGTCGGACGGAATAGTGCTGGGTCGGACAGGGTAATTTTCTGGAACCGAATCTTACTAGAATGGTCCGACCCAGGGCTTGGGTCGGACAGTGGGTCGGACGGCCCAATCCTGACAAAAAAAAAATTATTTTAATTTAAATAATAATTGTATATATATATATGTATATGTATACCCGTACATATATGTATATGTACATGTGTGTAAGCATGCAAACCTTAAGTAAGAAAATAAAAACTTAAGTAAAGGAAAATGAGTAAGTAAGGTGTGAGAGTAAGAAGTATAAGGACATAGTAAGTATAAGTTAAGTAATGATAGTTAGATTAATCATTTAATTGTATGTGTATAATAGGATTTGATTTGTGACACCGAAGGACGTTTGGAATCACGTACAACGGTGAACGGTATGGATTCCTCATGCCCCGTATGCTATCTTGGTTACTCTGATTTGTGTGTTGTGTGCTAATTGATCACCAAATAAGATAAATGCACGAATCGGAGTTAATATGCATACTTGTGAATAGTAGTGTTGTATGATGTTGTATATTTTCTTTAATTCTTAGTTTGTATAATTCATGAAATGTATGGATGATAATGAATGTGTGTATGTATGTTGTATTGTACCGTGACCGTTATTTATTGTGTTTGGACTTCTAACTTATTCCTAACAAGCTAACCATCCTAACTTAAAATGGTAATTAAATTGGAAT
The DNA here is from genome assembly GCA_023374045.1 of Limonium bicolor. NCBI lineage: Eukaryota > Viridiplantae > Streptophyta > Magnoliopsida > Caryophyllales > Plumbaginaceae > Limonium > Limonium bicolor. The sequence goes on from CM041777.1 coordinate 458,185,090, forward strand.
GAGTAGAAGTCCGATATAGTTTCGGCCACGCGTGAGGATGCGGAGTCACGAGAGGTTGGCTCCAATTCCTGACTCTTAAACTGGTCCGCGGCCCAAATCCCTTAACTGGGTAGCATCCCGGATTGGTGAGTCAAGTAAATCCCGGATGTGGGACGGTGTAGTCCCCAAGGCCGGAGGTCCCGACGACTTAACTTGAGTATAAGTAAGTAAGTAAGAATGAGTAAGTAAAGTAAAGGAAAGTAAGTAATTGTATGCAAGAAGAAGTAAGTAATGAGTAAAAGAGTAAAGCATTCCGATTAACCCGGATGCATAATTTGGCTAACCTTGTGAAGGTAAGTGCGATGTACGCTATGATATGGTTGCCTTGAATTGTGTAATGAATTGTATAGCATGTATGATGTGGGAAAAGCATGTATGTATGAAATGATGAACTGCATGTTTAGTGGACGTCAAATAGTCGGCGTGCCCTAGCTAGCACGCGGTATATGCGGAGTCCATATGCAGCTTTTGCTGAGCCCCTTGGGGCACCATTTTTACTACACGCAGGTACCCGCGAGGGATGAAGATGTGAAGATTGAGTTTCATTTCTTTTATCTTCTTTTTGGGAATGTAACCGTGAATTTATGATTGGTGTACTGAGTAGTACACGACTGTAGTTTTGAATAGCCGGTGTACCATGGGGTACACCTTTTTGGATAATGGAAGTATTGGATTGGGGTATAGATGAGTAGCTTTAGAAACTCATTCTTTTGGTAAGCTTGAAAGGTTGTAATCGAATATACTTTAAATACTCGGTGATCCAAGAATGTAAGTAGGTTATTTTGTATTCAGTATGCATCATATTAGTAGCTCGGTATGTTATGTTCATCAGACCGTCACTGTAAGTATTAGTAGCCTAGCTAGCCGTATGGGCGGTTAGCGGCATTGTTTCACCCGCCGTAGTAAGTAAGTAATAATTCCGCTGCGAACTCGTAGGATTAATAGGACGATTAGACGGTAAGCATAGGATTAGCGGTTGGGGTGTTACAGTACTGAGTATTGAGTATGTATGAGTAAGTATCGAGTATTGAGTACGTATGAGTAAGTATGGAGAATTGAGTAGTGAGTATGCACAAGTATGGTAACGAGTACAGAGTAAGGATCGTGTGCGAGTAAGGTATTGAACATGGAGTGATGAGTATGCAAGAGTAAGGAGTAGGTATGAGTAGAGTAGCGAATATCGAACACAATGAATAACAAATACGAATGGTTGACTATCGAATTGCCTTCCTTAGTAAGTATTGAACTTGTATGTGTATGTAGGTATTGTTGTTGTATTGCTGTAGCATGAGTATGTATGTATGCATGTAAAATGAACTCCATGTATATCCGACCCAAAGTAGTCGATGTACCGCGGTTAGCACGCGGTATATGCGAAATTCATATTCAGCGTAAGCTGACCCCCTAGGGGGAATGTTTTTAGTGTGCAGGTACTCGAAGCTGACCACCGTTCGAGAGAGAGTAGGACGGGGACTGCTATGTAAGCATGGGTAGTTGTATAAAGGGATTGTACTTGTAATGTATTATGAAATTGGAAGTCCAAACTGTATCGGTAAATTAAGGATTGTAGTATACTCGGTATAGTATTGTATTGGAGTTGTATTGGATTATGGATTAGTATGCAAGGGGAAGTATTGTATTGTGTAGAGCACTCGATATGTTCATATTCATCAGACCGATAGTATGCAGTATTGTAATCCGCCTTGTTAGTCACGTGGGTGACTAACGGCATTGTACACCCGCCGTTGAGTAAGTAATATCCGCTGCGAAGGTAAGCATTGTACGGTAATGACGGTATTAGCGGTAGGGGTGTTACAAGCAGATTCGAGCCAATATGAAGGCAGCCCAAGATAGACAGAAATCCTATGCGGATGTGCGACGACGCGACCTTGAGTTCGCCGTGGGCGACCAAGTGTTCTTGCGCGTTTCACCTATGAATGGTGTCTTACGATTTGGTCAGAAGGGCAAGATGAGCCCAAAGTTTGTAGGGCCGTATGCTATCACCAAAAGAGTTGGAGCTGTAGCCTACAGGTTAGCATTACCTGAGGACTTGGGACGTGTCCATGATGTATTTCATGTGTCACAACTCAAGAAGTATATTGCTGATCCTTCTCATGTCCTAGAGCCCGAGAGACTTTCCATTGAGCCGACAATGAGATACGTTGAAACCCCAGTGAGAATCCTTGACAGGAAGACCAGACACACTCGCCATAAATCTATACGAATGGTGAAGGTCCTATGGTCCAACCATGATGTCGAAGAAGCGACATGGGAGTTGGAAGATGCCATGAAGGCAAAGTACCCACAGTTGTTCATGGACTAGATAGTCTAGTATTTCGTAATACGGGTACGGGGCGTACCCCTTTTAAGGGGGGTAGAGCCTTTTTGCTTTTGCATTGCTTCGGGCGAGCATCACATAGTGTCTAGGTATTGTAATAGGTTTTGTATGGCACATGTAGTGCAAGTAAATTTGGTATGTGAATGTATGTATGTGTAATGTGTAGTCCATGGATGCGTATGTGTAATGTATTTGTGTAATGTATTTGTGTAATGTGTATTGTGAATTGCAGTGATGTATTGTGTAATGTGGATATGATGTGTATGGAAATGATGCATTGTGTATGTGAATTCGTATTGTGCTTGAATTGTGTATGCTTGTAATGTAGAAGAAGTAAACACCTCATAGGTGGTAGTAAGACACATTATGGCAATTGGTTTGCCTAATGAGTAGAATTATTAAACTATTAACCTTGAGCAACTTTGAGGGCAAAGTTTCTTAAGAGGGGTAGATTGAAATACCCCGTAATTAAAAAAATAGTGATTAATTAGGCTAATAAGTAATTTAGAAGCTTAATTAAGTGTAAATAATCATGAGGGAACAAATCCCGAAGTAAACGGATCCTTAAAACGAATTAAAAACGCTAACGAACCTTAAAGCGCATTTTTCGAGGAAACAGGGAAAACGTGGCTTTAAGCGGGTCAAATAGACTCGTAACAATTTTGGTCAACTAAATAATCATTAATAAATATTAGTGAAGCTTTAGAACCAATAAAATCAATAAAACGAGAAATTAGTAAAAACTGTCAAAAACGGGAAGTTGTGGGGTAGAAACATAAATAACCAAAACTTATGTGTCCACTTTTAAAATAAAAAGTAAAGTTTGTGTGTGTGTGCTGGTGCCAGCCGATTCCATCTCCCTCTCTCACACACTCACTTACTCCTTATTTACAAAACAACAAAATAATAAAGTAAACTACCCTATCTACTTTACCCCACTCACTCACTCTCTCTCTCCTACCCCATTCTCTTCTCTCACGTACGCAGCCTATCCCCCTCACTCTCTATTTCTTCTTCCTCCAACCGGTAGCCATGGAAGCTTGAGCAACTCACAAAAACTCTATCTTCTCTCCTCTTGTTACTCCCTTAAATCTCCTCCAAAAATTATAAAAATTACACCGTTGTCTTCCTCTCATCAAGGGGAACACTACCCTCTTTTCAAAATCCGAAAAGGATAACTTTCATCTCCATGGGTGTGGAGCATTTGGAGCTTCAAGACTACCACTAGAACCACCTTCTTCTCCTTTTTAATTTGAGGTAAAAATCTTCTTGAAACCTCACTGTTTTTCTAGCCTTATGGGCAAAACAAATTTAGACTAAACCCCTTGTTGGTTCTCTTGTGCTATAGCCGATTTTGGCATTCTTGAAGGAGTTGGAATCTTGTTCTTGAGCCACTCCAAACACTACTTGCACCCTTGGAAGGTAATATATTTCTAAACCCTAAAACTTACATTAAAAAAGCTTAAAGAGGGTTAGGGTTAGTTTGCATTGAATGGTGAATATGTGAATGGGTAGTAGTTTAGAGAATTGGGTTTACAACTGGTGGAAAGAGAGAGGAGAAAGAGGAAGCGAAGAAGAAAGAAGGAGGAAGGAAACTAGAAGAAGAAACAAGGTAATTACACTCATATTTGTCTAGTCTTGTGTATATGTATGTAACAGATTTTTAGGAGTTAAAATGGGTATTGTAAAATGGTAAAGAACAATAGTGTAATGTGGAAGAAGAATTGAATTGTGTTGAAGCTTTAAAAGACATGTAAAACTTGGGTGAACATAGTTGGGAATCGAATGTAGTGTGCAGGAATTTGTAGGAGTGTTTTGTGTTTAGTATTTGTGTATGAGAGTTTATATATTGGTGATTGATGAAAACAGGTGAGATGGTTAACAATGTGTGAATAAATGATGTGGTGAGAGTATAGAAATATAGGGGAGACTATGGCGAAATTACTTAGAAACTATTAAACTTATGAACCAGAAACTAGGTGAAAAGTATAAGTTGTAACAGATTTTGGTGGAGATAGTTAGAGGGTAAATTGGGAGAGGTAGTTAATGTACTGTAATGCACTAGAAGCTTTAGAAATGACATTAGAAGAGGAAGCTATGGAAGGAGAGAGTTAGAGAAGAAATCTGTAGCAAATTGCAACTAGAGAAGGAACTATGTGAGTGTTGAAATGGAATTTGGGAAGAACAAGAGTGTAAGTTAGTATAGGATTTGTGTAATGAATTAAGGAAAGAAATAACATGATTTAGAATGTTTAATTAGTACTAAAACATGTTAGGAGGTATGTAGGAAGATTGGGGAAGAGATGGGTGAAAATGGGAACGAAAAATAAGGTCTGTAGCATATTCTGCTACCCACCGACCTAGAGACTGGATCGGTCGGTGGGTCGGTCGGGGCTTAAGTAACAAGAAATAAAGAATCTGGAACAGACCAACCCAGGAGCCGTGAGTCGGACGTGGGTCGGTCGGACCAAAATTCCCTGTCGTCGAAGTTTCTGACTTTGACCGACCCAGAAGTGGGTCGGTCGGTGGTTCGGTCGGAGCTTGGACAACGGGACTGAAACTTTCTGTAATGGACCGACCCAGAGGTGAATCGGTCGGTCGGAATAGTTTTGGGTCGGTCAGGAGAAATTTCAAAGAACGTAAACCTACTGGAAGGGACCGACCCAGGGCGTGGGTCGGACGGTGGGTCGGACGACCCATAACTTACAAAAAAAAAACAAACAAAGGTAATTACAATAAGTATATATATATGTATACCCACATATACATATGTACATGTATGTGCAAGAACACCATTATAAGTAAAGAGATAAACTTAAAGTAAGTAAACAAAGTATAAGTGTAAGAATGTAAAGACTTAGTAAGTATGAACTAGGAAACGTAAGAGTAGCCGAGTTAAGTTAATGATAGTTAGAATTAATCATCCGATTGTATGTATATCATAGGATTTGATTTATGAACACCCAAGGAACGTTGGGACACAAGTACAACGGTGAACGGTATGAATTCCTCATGCCCCGTATGCTGTCTTGGTTACTCTGATTTGTGTGTTGTGTGCTGATTGATCACCAACTAAGATAAATGCACAAATCGGAGTTATTATGCTTACTTGTGAATATGTAGTGCTGTATTTTGTTGAATGTTATCTTTAAATCATAGTTTGTATAATTCATGAAATGTATGGATGATAATGAACGTGTGTATGGATGATATATCGTATTGTGACCGAATGTGTTGTGATTGGACTTCTAACTAATTCCTAACAGGCTAACCAATCTAACTTAAATTGGTAACTAAATTGGAATGAGTAGAAGTCTGATATAGTTTCGGCCACGCGTGAGGATGCGGAGTCACAAGAGGTTGACTCCAATTCCTGACTCTTAAACTGGTCCACGATCCAAACCCCTTAAATGGGGAGCATCCTGGATTAGTAAGTCACCCAAAGCCTGGTGGTGGGACGGTGTAGTCCCTGCCCAGAGGTGTAACGCCCCTATTAACCATAAATACAGCGGAAATAAAATTCTAAGGCGATTACAGACCATCGGGTTCCAAACACCCGGCACCAAACCCCACCAATTACAACTTACAATCTACAAAAGCTACGGTCTGAACTCGAGAAAAACTTAACACAAACATAATAGAAATTAAACACATTAACTCTCCACGAAACCTAGTCCCATCCCAAACGCTCATTCTCTTCGTGGCCACCTGTAAATCAATTCGTACCTGCAAGATGAAACCAAGCAGCCCACCCCAAAAGGGGCGGGTCAGTTCCCTGGAATGGAACTGGTACAATTCTCCAAAAACAAACTTATAAAACATAACTCTTCAAAAAACAGTAACATGAAAACAAACTCTTAAAAGTAAAACAGAGATAAAGCACTTCAAAACAATCAAGTTAAAGAGAAAAGAAAACAAGACAAAGATAGAGATAGAGAACTTCCAAAACAAGTCATCCACTTAAGTAGTCACACCACATAGTTAGTAAGCATCCATTGTTGATGTTAGAACCAATTCCGTTTGGAGTATAAAGACTCAGATAGTCACAAAGGACTAGGAATAATAAGATAGATCCAAGAACCAATAACTCAAGAGTGGAATTATTCAATTGGGAGAGATGGCCCCCACCGCCAGATATCAATGTCCATATGGACGAGGGATATACAGCCCCCTGCTGTCAGATTTAAATGTCCTGGTGGACGAGGGATATACAGCCCCCTGCTGTTAAATATCAATGCCCCTATGGGCGAGGGATATACAGCCCCCTGCTGTTAAATTAAAAATGTCCTGATGGACGAGGGATATACAGCCCCCTGCTGTTAAATATCAATGCCCCTATGGGCGAGGGATATACAGCCCCCTGCTGTTACCATTGAAGACGCGCGCACGTCGAAAGAAAGATTTCCAAGATTGACCTTTTCCAAAATCCCACTAGATCACTAACTACCCAGAGCAATACCAAAACACTCAGTCCTACAGAGTGCAGAAGCGTAAACCCTAAGCAGTCAATGTCTAACGGGACACCAAGTAGAAGAAACCAATACCCAAGTGAGTTCCACATCCAAGGCTCAGTTAGTCACACAAGCTGAGTCAGTCACACAACCATTTCCTTTTTAGAAAGCCTCTTAAGTCAGTTAGCGTTTTCCAAAACTTCCACAAGTCAATCAGCAAAATAACGTAGTACGAGAAATCGTACAAAACATTCCAGAAAGTCCAAAACACAACAAGCTGAGTACGAGAAATTGTACCTGAATAACGCTGTAGCAGTTCTAATCAACTTGCGCAAACAATCAACAGTACTCTGAAGAATATTAAAGGTAATCCATCATCAACCACTCGTAGCCTATGTTACGCTTAAATAAACTCCTTACTCTTATTTCAAAGTCTCAATTATCCTTTAAGCCCTCACTTAAATGTTATGTATAATCTTTGACTTGTCTGAGAACGATGTATTACTCAAGGTTGTAAGACCAAGGAATGTATTTAATCAACACTAGTTTAATTGTTCCACCCTTATCCACTTTACCCATACTTAACCTTAATTCCCACATTAAAGACCCTAATAACATAAGGGCATTATACGTTATTCAATCAAGTCTTAGAATTTCAATAACAATTCTTAAGCACAATACTTTTACTCTTACTTTAGGACATACATCGTGTTATGACCAATGATGGGTTTATCTTAGAATACTATACTATTATTTCACAATTTATTGACTGTGTATCTTTATCAATATCTACTAGATAATCCATTATAACTAAGCCTTCCCCCTTAACTTAATTAAGATCTACATCCCGTATACTGAAATCGTAGTGTTGTAGATGCATTTTAGTATAACTTATTTGAGCTACTAAACTCAATTATCTTATCTTTAGTTCAGAATGGCCTTTAACTACAATCATCTATTAATCTTGTCATAAGTTGTTAAATTACTTTTCATCTTGAAATAACCATATTATAGTTAACTCAAACTTATCGAACTCTCACATTTAGTATCCACAAGGTATATTATTTACTTAACCATAACTTTATAATAAGGTGTCTTAAGATAACCTTTTACGTATCCTACTTACATTTAATTCCCTAACTGTTTTTTACTTTTACACACATTCTCTCTATAGACCATGTATAATCCTTTTATATTAAACTTCGTTAAACTCAAGTCTTAAATACATTTTATATTGTTTACAAAACCTAAAGTTTCAAAAGAATAACTTAATAAATCAATTCCCTTTATTGTATTTAGGATGGACATTATATCTTAGCATGAGGTAGAATTTATCAAAGAATTAAATTCTGGTTCGTAAGTGAAATTGTCAATTACTTAATAAGATAATATATTCTGAACAATCTCCATACCCTATATTCAAATGACACATTAATACTTCCAGTGTAAAAAGGTAAATCAATATAATCTCTTATGTAACCTAATTTCATCTAATTAAAGGTTTAAAGATTTTAAGTATCTAATTTCTATTTACAAACCTCTTTATAAATTCTAACTACTAAATACCTTACTTAACTATAAACTCACATCCTGAATATTGGTGTTAAATGTATTTATATGGCTTAACTAGTTGTAAGAAACTTAAGGATTATTATTTAGATTAAATTCCTAATCATAGTTTAATGTAGTTTTATATCATAATCCCTTTTAATGATTTTATCTTAAAATATTAAGTTATTACTCAATACTATAAATATTAAGAAATAATTAAATCTAGACTTATTTATCCTCTTCACATTTAGATGTAAAAGTAACTCATTTATTTTATTATTGTTTATATAATAAGAACATTTAAATGTAAAAGTATTTCATTCATTTTATTATTAATTATATAATAAGATCTATTTGTGTAACGCTTTATGTAAACCAATTCCAAATATTCCTAAACTTCAACTTATTAATTCCTTAACCCAATTATAGATTTACACTGTGGTCACCGACTATATATATACATGTATTTTAATACCGTTAATATAAATCCTAGAAATTTAAAGGTAACTAAACACTCAGTTCATAACCATAAAATAATACCACCTCATATAGTATTCTAATATTAGTATTATGTAGAGGTTTAGTTTGACCCATTAACTCCTTCATATTACATTTTCTATAAGGTATTTTATTCCTTTTATTTATTAATTTATCGTATATATATATATATATATACCCTTCCTATTATATTTCTCACAAGGAATGTTATTTCCTTTATCTATTTTTATTGTATTTATATATATATATAAATATATATATATCTACATATATTAAGATTTATCCAGAATATTCTTTAAGAAATTCTATTGTATTTAACTATATTTAATATCTTTTAGACCTATCCACAACTGATTTATTGTTATAAAATAAAGTATTTCCCTTAGTTTTAGTTAAACATATTAGCTTCCATATTATATATAATAAATAAAATGTAGTTTAGTTAAATTCCTTGATTTAATATAAGTTTCTATTTATTTCTCTCATATAAATATATATATATAAATATATGTAACAATTTTTACTTCACTTAAAGTTAATACCCAAAATATTTATAAACATACTGTATTAAATGTTAATTAGTCTTATTATATTTTCCCCAACCTATAAAGTTCATTAATCAACTATACTTTAATTTTTGATTACATTAAAAACTATATATTATAAGTTATTCTTATGAAAAACTCACAAACACAATTTTTAAAACCTTTTCCCGTAGCCCAAAAATTCCCAAACTTAATATACAGTAACTATAACATTTTAGACATATTATAAAATTTTTATTTCATAAAAATATCTTTTTAATTTAGCCAAATAATTCCAGAAAACCCGTAACTTGTAAAAATCATAACTTATGTTTAAAAACTCGAAAACCATAATAATTTACATCAAAATAAACTAGATAAAATAAGGAACCTATGGTTAAAATTTCAAGTCAAAATACATTCGGGAAGATATTTAAATTAACCCAACAAGTTAAGACTATTTACTGGAATTTATTAAAACCCTTATAAACTAAATTCTGGAACGTTTTAATCTCGGCCGTCCAATCTCTTAAAACGATCGGACGGCCCCTGTGTTCCGAGTTCATCAGCGAACTCATTAAAACACCGAGTACTAAATCGCCTATAACTCCCAATCTACAGAACGAAATCGAGTGATTTTTGTTTCTATGGATTCGTAATCAATTTCGGTTCTATTGGTACCGATTTCCCCAATTTTAATACAGTATACACCAGGTTTCGAATTCAATTCGAAGTTAGGGTTAGTTTCGGTTTCAGAATTTAATTTCGATTGCAAATTCTACAAATTCTCCTAATCTACTAACACGTAATTGATTAAATTGAGACATGGGTTAGATCGGTATTGCAATTTCGATTAGCAACATAGGAACAATTTGAAGAAAAACTCACCGGATTGTGCGAATTTTGGTGATTCCAATTCGGAACTGGGAAAAAAAAACTCGAACTTGATACAGTTCGTGGTGCCAACTTTGCGGATCTATTCTAGCGGTACAAAACGAGTTAGATAATGAGTAATGGCTCACTGGAAAGAAGAATTGTAGATCTACACAATGATAGCAAGCACTAATCCTAACTCGCATCACACAGAAAGAAATCGAAGCCACAAAACACGAGTTTACCTCTCTGTTTCGGTATTATTTATGTGCTGGCAAGACCGAAACTTTAGGCCTCTATATCTCCCAAATGGTTACGAATTGGACTTGGGCATAAACACAAAGTTGTAGAGGGATTAGAGATCTTTACACGAGCTAAAGAAATCGAATTTTGGTTGAAAGACGAGGAAGTTATGGCAAGACGAACTTTACCTGAAATCGAATGAAAACTGGAATCTGGGTTACGAATTCTCAAGGGGCAACTTTGGATCAATTTCCCGTCGATGTAGATGAGTTAGGATGTATGAGTTATGGTTGTAAAGAGGGAATTAAGGAGAAAAGAATAGAGAAGACGGCACTGGAAAATTCGAAGTAACGAGTGAGATATAGCCGTCACAAGTTAGGTCAAAATCGGATGATTGTTGGAGAAAAACAAGGAGATAGAATCGACTAAGTGTTGGGGCGCACGAGAGGCTGACACGTGGCAGTTATAAAATTTTGGCTCTAAACTTCAAACTAGCATAACTTTGGCTAGGATGATCCGTTTTTGACGTTCTTTTTATCGATCTTCATGGTTTTTCATAACCTATTTATTGGTATAGGTTTCATGGCCTGGTTTGACCATTCTCAAAAAGTCAACTCTAGCAAGGCTTAATAAGCTTTAAGGTTTCTAGAATTTTATATTGACTTTTATGTTTCAAAACAATGTTCCAACACTTCCTAAAATCTTTATAATATATTTGGAGTGTTTAATAATTTTCCCAAGATTTATTGACTTATAAATCTTATTATTAAATTCATAATACTATATAATAATGTATAATAATAGGGTTAAATAGGAGAAAACCCCTAAATAAATCTCACAACCCCATATAATAATTTAATATTCATAATTCCATATAATAATTTAATATTCAGAATTCCATATAATAATTTAATACTTAATAGTATTATTAAAGGTTTAATAAAAGAAATCCCCTAAATTAATTTAAATTAATTTAGGGGTATTTCAGCATATCCCCCTTAAAAGAAACTTCGCCTCGAAGTTTAAAAATCAACTAATAAGCACTCACACCGCTTCGGGTGTGCTGAGACAATAAAAGTTCCAATGAAATTCCATACCCAACCAATCCTTTATTTCCATCCATTTCCATAACAACATTCCACTCAAGATTACTCAAAATCGAACTGAATCAGGATATACCAAGATATGGCATGATGAAAATCAAAAGTCACATACTGAGTCATAATGCAAAAACCAAGCACATACAAACCCTCTCATTCTGCTAATACTGTTCTCCCTTTGCTAACAATGCAACGAGGCATAATCCGGATGAGATAACGAAGGAGGAGTATGCCAGCATATCCCCCTTAAAAGAGCTAAGGTACGCCCTCGTACCGCTACTAATGGCACATTCAAAGAATTCAACACCTTATTAACCAGCTTTGTTGAATTTTACTGCACCGTTGATTATATCTATGATCGTTATATATATCTGTATCTCTTGATTGTTATGTATTTGTATTTCCTTGGTGGTTATAAAATTTTTCTTATGATTATTATCCATTCATTTAATGACTGATACGAATTATATGTCCATATATGATCATTTATCATATCAATTATATTACTAAGCTATACCTCGGGTGTAACGTACTTGAGTAGTTTAACATAATATTCCCGATCATTTAATAATCCTCAATAATCTTCCAAAATTATCTTCAAAGGTTTATTGGCCAACCATATGTTAAAACTCTATAAGATAAATATTTTCTGTGACTTTTCAAGTTTCAATTGTTTCTATGTTTACTTTATAAAATTTACTTATTATATAACTTCACCCAAGGCGAATTTTAGAAAGTTCGTCCAAAATCTGATTCCTTTATCTTAAAATTTATACATTATATATATATTTTTAAGGTAGGGACCCTGTATAAAATTTTAGGTCAAATGCATTAGTCTAATGAAAACTCACTCACTCTTGATAATTATTTTCCTTAAGGTTTTGTTCTATGTAAGTATTCTTCTGATTATTTAATCTTAGTACTCTCTTAGAACAATGGTGGCTTTTGGTAAATATCACTCTGTGGTGTCTTTAAAATTTTACCTGTATAATGTTAAACTTCCAAGTAAACATGAGGATTTTCAATCTTTAAGTAACTCTCAATTTTTTTTTTATATCCAACCAGGGGTAGATGTTGTATCTTGGAGTACCCAAACTTAATCCCCTTCCTCCATATATAGGTTTTTTTCACCAAAGATTTAACTCAATAACCCTTTACATTATGAGTTTTAATACCGGATCTTAAGATACAATATTGATTTGTTCATTGTGGTTAGCAATGAAATATGCCTAGCTCAAGATTTCATGATGGTAACGTCTTACCACCACTTCCCCTCAAGTTCAACACAATCCATCACCTGCGTGGAAGATTATATACGGTTAGATGACAAGGCTTGTCTAGCCCCTAAACTTCTAGAAGTGGGTGTGCACCCCACTACTTTCAGCCTAGGAGTTCGCCGCACCAGGCACTTCTCGTAGGGTGTTAGGTTTATGGTTTCTTTCTAAAGTTAACATAGAGTTTTAATGTGTTTTACAAGTTCAGATGTTGATCTTTTCTAATACGCTACTAGTTCTTGTTAGCTTAATAATTTTCTAGACTTAAGATTTATCTTAAACATTATCTTTAGGTAATAAATTGATACCAAGTAGTTCTGAGTTTATTTTCAAACTTTAAAGGAGTTGAAGTACTTTCACATAATATCATACTAATTTAGTTATGTAACAGTTCTATTTGTATACTGTTTTCAACCAAAAGTATTCTTTAAAATTCTAGGAATTTGTGTACTAGCTTTAAAGGATTGCATTTTTAGCAATGTATTCTCATGAGCATGCTTTGAAAAATAGCTTAATATTTGGTTTATCTCAACCAAAATCTTATCGTACTTAATATAGGTGTTCCAAACTTATAATATATATATATATTTCTGTAGTTTATGTTGGAACGGTATAACAACACATCACACTCAACAAACATTCACAAAAGAAAAGTGTGTAAAGGAATCGTTCACAATTCCAAAAAGGGTTAGGAGTCGTGCCTTACTGGAGTCCTCACTTCCCAATTCTACCCCAGTTCCCCAGTTTTAAGTGCACCTATAATCTAAGTATTTCACTCGGCTTGTTTTCTCGGGTTCAGAGCGTAACTACGCTCTGATACCACTTTCTGTAACGCCCCTATTAACCATAATATAGCGGAAATAAAATCTAAGGCGATTACAGACCATCGGGTTCCAAACACCCGGCACCAAACCTCACCAATTACAACTTACAATCTACAAAAGCTACGGTTTGAACTCGAGAAAAACTTCACACAAACATAATAGAAATTAAACATATTCTCTCTCCAAAAACCTAGTCCCATCCCAACGCTCATTCTCTTCGTGGCCACCTGTAAATCAATTCGTACCTGCAAGATGAAACCAAGCAGCCCACCCCAAAAGGGGCGGGTCAGTTCCCTGGAATGGAACTGGTACAATTCTCCAAAAACAAACTTATAAACATAACTCTTCAAATAAACAGTAACATGAAAACAAACTCTTAAAAGTAAAACAGAGATAAAGCACTTCAAAACAATCAAGTTAAAGAGAAAGAAAACAAGACAAGATAGAGATAGAGAACTTCCAAAACAAGTCATCCACTTAAGTAGTCACACCACATAGTTAGTAAGCATCCATTGTTGATGTTAGAACCAATTCCCGTTTGGAGTATAAAGACTCAGATAGTCACAAAGGACTAGGAATAATAAGATAGATCCAAGAACCAATAACTCAAGAGTGGAATATTCAATTGGGAGAGATGGCCCCCACCGCCAGATATCAATGTCCATATGGACGAGGGATATACAGCCCCCTGCTGTCAGATTTAAATGTCCTGTGGACGAGGGATATACACCCCTGCTGTTAAATATCAATGCCCTATGGGCGAGGGATATACAGCCCCCTGCTGTTAAATTAAATGTCCTGGTGGACGAGGGATATACAGCCCCCTGCTGTTAAATATCAATGCCCCTATGGGCGAGGGATATACAGCCCCCTGCTGTTAAATTAAAAATGTCCTGATGGACGAGGGATATACAGCCCCCTGCTGTTAAATATCAATGCCCCTATGGGCGAGGGATATACAGCCCCCTGCTGTTACCATTGAAGACGCGCGCACGTCGAAAGAAAGATTTCCAAGATTGACCTTTTCCAAATTCCCACTAGATCACTAACTACCCAGAGCAATACCAAAACACTCAGTCCTACAGAGTGCAGAAGCGTAAACCCTAAGCAGTCAATGTCTAACGGGACACCAAGTAGAAGAAACCAATACCCAAGTGAGTTCCACATCCAAGGCTCAGTTAGTCACACAAGCTGAGTCAGTCACACAACCATTTCCTTTTTAGAAATCCTCTTAAAGTCAGTTAGCGTTTTCCAAAACATTCCACAAGTCAATCAGCAAAAATATGAGTACGAGAAATCGTACAAAACATTCCATAAAGTCCAAAACACAACAAGCTGAGTACGAGAAATCGTACCTGAATAACGCTGTAGCAGTTCTAATCAACTTGCGCAAACAATCAACAGTACTCTGAAGAATATTAAAGGTAATCCATCATCAACCACTCGTAGCCTATGTTACGCTTAAATAAACTCCTTACTCTTATTTCAAAGTCTCAATTATCCTTTAAGCCCTCACTTAAATGTTATGTATAATCTTTGACTTGTCTGAGAACGATGTATTACTCAAGGTTGTAAGACCAAGGAATGTATTTATCAACACTAGTTTAATTGTTCCACCCTTATCCACTTTACCCATACTTAACCTTAATTCCCACATTAAAGACCCTAATAACATAAGGGCATTATACGTTATTCAATCAAGTCTTAGAATTTCAATAACAATTCTTAAGCACAATACTTTTACTCTTACTTTAGGACATACATCGTGTTATGACCAATGATGGGTTTATCTTAGAATACTATACTATTATTTCACAATTTATTGACTGTGTATCTTTATCAATATCTACTAGATAATCCATTATAACTAAGCCTTCCCCCTTAACTTAATTAAGATCTACATCCCGTATACTGAAATCGTAGTGTTGTAGATGCATTTTAGTATAACTTATTTGAGCTACTAAACTCAATTATCTTATCTTTAGTTCAGAATGGCCTTTAACTACAATCATCTATTAATCTTGTCATAAGTTGTTAAATTACTTTTCATCTTGAAATAACCATATTATAGTTAACTCAAACTTATCGAACTCTCACATTTAGTATCCACAAGGTATATTATTTACTTAACCATAACTTTATAATAAGGTGTCTTAAGATAACCTTTTACGTATCCTACTTACATTTAATTCCCTAACTGTTTTTTACTTTTACACACATTCTCTCTATAGACCATGTATAATCCTTTTATATTAAACTTCGTTAAACTCAAGTCTTAAATACATTTTATATTGTTTACAAAACCTAAAGTTTCAAAAGAATAACTTAATAAATCAATTCCCTTTATTGTATTTAGGATGGACATTATATCTTAGCATGAGGTAGAATTTATCAAAGAATTAAATTCTGGTTCGTAAGTGAAATTGTCAATTACTTAATAAGATAATATATTCTGAACAATCTCCATACCCTATATTCAAATGACACATTAATACTTCCAGTGTAAAAGGTAAATCAATATAATCTCTTATGTAACCTAATTTCATCTAATTAAAGGTTTAAAGATTTTAAGTATCTAATTTCTATTTACAAACCTCTTATAAATTCTAACTACTAAATACCTTACTTAACTATAAACTCACATCCTGAATATTGGTGTTAAATGTATTTATATGGCTTAACTAGTTGTAAGAAACTTAAGGATTATTATTTAGATTAAATTCCTAATCATAGTTTAATGTAGTTTTATATCATAATCCCTTTTAATGATTTTATCTTAAAATATTAAGTTATTACTCAATACTATAAATATTAAGAAATAATTAAATCTAGACTTATTTATCCTCTTCACATTTAGATGTAAAAGTAACTCATTTATTTTATTATTGTTTATATAATAAGAACATTTAAATGTAAAAGTATTTCATTCATTTTATTATTATATAATAAGATCTATTTGTGTAACGCTTTATGTAAACCAATTCCAAATATTCCTAAACTTCAACTTATTAATTCCTTAACCCAATTATAGATTTACACTGTGGTCACCGACTAATATATACGTATTTTAATACGTTATATAAATCCTAGAAATTTAAAGGTAACTAAACACTCAGTTCATAACCATAAAATAATACCACCTCATATAGTATTCTAATATTAGTATATGTAGAGGTTTAGTTTGACCCATTAACTCCTTCATATTACATTTTCTATAAGGTATTTTATTCCTTTTATTTATTAATTTATCGTATATATATATATACCCTTCCTATTATATTTCTCACAAGGAATGTTATTTCCTTTATCTATTTTTATTGTATTTATATATATATAAATATATATATATATCTACATATATTAAGATTTATCCAGAATATTCTTTAAGAAATTCTATTGTATTTAACTATATTTAATATCTTTTAGACCTATCCACAACTGATTTATTGTTATAAAATAAAGTATTTCCCTTAGTTTTAGTTAAACATATTAGCTTCCATATTATATATAATAAATAAAATGTAGTTTAGTTAAATTCCTTGATTTAATATAAGTTTCTATTTATTTCTCTCATATAAATATATATATAAATATATGTAACAATTTTTACTTCACTTAAAGTTAATACCCAAAATATTTATAAACATACTGTATTAAATGTTAATTAGTCTTATTATATTTTCCCCAACCTATAAAGTTCATTAATCAACTATACTTTAATTTTTGATTACATTAAAAACTATTATTATAAGTTATTCTTATGAAAAACTCACAAACACAATTTTTAAAACCTTTTCCCGTAGCCCAAAAATTCCCAAACTTAATATACAGTAACTATAACATTTTAGACATATTATAAAATTTTTATTTCATAAAAATATCTTTTTAATTTAGCCAAATAATTCCAGAAAACCCGTAACTTGTAAAAATCATAACTTATGTTTAAAAACTCGAAAACCATAATAATTTACATCAAAATAAACTAGATAAAATAAGGAACCTATGGTTAAAATTTCAAGTCAAAATACATTCGGGAAGATATTTAAATTAACCCAACAAGTTAAGACTATTTACTGGAATTTATTAAAACCCTTATAAACTAAATTCTGGAACGTTTTAATCTCGGCCGTCCAATCTCTTAAAACGAGATCGGACGGCCCCTGTGTTCCGAGTTCATCAGCGAACTCATTAAACAGACCGAGTACTAAATCGCCTATAACTCCCAATCTACAGAACGAAATCGAGTGATTTTTGTTTCTATGGATTCGTAATCAAATTTCGGTTCTATTGGTACCGATTTCCCCAATTTTAATACAGTATACACCAGGTTTCGAATTCAATTCGAAGGTTAGGGTTAGTTTCGGTTTCAGAATTTAATTCGATTGCAAATTCTACAAATTCTCCTAATCTAACACGTAATTGATTAAATTGAGACATGGGTTAGATCGGTATTGCAATTTCGATTAGCAACATAGGAACAATTTGAAGAAAAACTCACCGGATTGTGCGAATTTTGGTGAATTCCAATTCGGAACTGGGAAAAAAAACTCGAACTTGATACAGTTCGTGGTGCCAACTTTGCGGATCTATATCTAGCGGTACAAAACGAGTTAGATAATGAGTAATGGCTCACTGGAAAGAAGAATTGTAGATCTACACAATGATAGCAAGCACTAATCCTAACTCGCATCACACAGAAAGAAATCGAAGCCACAAAACACGAGTTTACCTCTCTGTTTCGGTATTATTTTATGTGCTGGCAAGACCGAAACTTTAGGCCTCTATATCTCCCAACTGGTTACGAATTGGACTTGGGCATAAACACAAAAGTTGTAGAGGGATTAGAGATCTACAACGAGCTAAAGAAATCGAAATTTGGTTGAAAGACGAGGAAGTTATGGCAAGACGAACTTTACCTGAAATCGAATGAAACTGGAAACTGGGTTACGAACTCAAGCTGGCAACTTTGGATCAACTTTCCCGTCGATGTAGAATGAGTTAGGGCTTGTATGAGTTACGGTTGTAAAGAGGGAATTAAGGAGAAGAGAGAGAAGACGGCACTGGAAAATTCGAAGTAACGAGTGAGATATAGCCGTCACAAGTTAGGTCAAAATCGGGTGGTTGTTGGAGAAAAACAAGGAGATAGAATCGACTAAGTGTTGGGGCGCACGAGAGGCTGACACGTGGCAGTTATAAAATTTTGGCTCTAAACTTCAAACTAGCATAACTTTGGCTAGGATGATCCGTTTTTGACGTTCTTTTTATCGATCTTCATGGTTTTTCATAACCTATTTATTGGTATAGGTTTCATGGCCTGGTTTGACCATTCTCAAAAAGTCAACTCTAGCAAGGCTTAATAAGCTTTAAGGTTTCTAGAATTTTATATTGACTTTTATGTTTCAAAACAATGTTCCAACACTTCCTAAAATCTTTATAATATATTTGGAGTGTTTAATAATTTTCCCAAGATTTATTGACTTATAAATCTTATTATTAAATTCATAATACTATATAATAATGTATAATAATTAGGGTTAAATAGGAGAAAACCCCTAAATAAATCTCACAACCCCATATAATAATTTAATATTCATAATTCCATATATAATTTAATATTCAGAATTCCATATAATAATTTAATACTTAATAGTATTATTAAAGGTTTAATAAAAGAAATCCCCTAAATTAATTTAAATTAATTTAGGGGTATTTCAGCATATCCCCCTTAAAAGAAACTTCGCCTCGAAGTTTAAAATCAACTAATAAGCACTCACACCGCTTCGGGTGTGCTGAGACAATAAAAGTTCCAATGAAATTCCATACCCAACCAATCCTTTATTTCCATCCATTTCCATAACAACATTCCACTCAAGATTACTCAAAATCGAACTGAATCAGGATATACCAAGATATGGCATGATGAAAATCAAAAGTCACATACTGAGTCATAATGCAAAAACCAAGCACATACAAACACCTCTCATTCTGCTAATATTGTTCTCCCTTTGCTAACAATGCAACGAGGCATAATCCGGATGAGATAACGAAGGAGGAGTATGCCAGCATATCCCCCTTAAAAGAGCTAAGGTACGCCCTCGTACCGCTACTAATGGCACATTCAAAGAATTCAACACCTTATTAACCAGCTTTGTTGAATTTTACTGCACCGTTGATATCTATGATCGTTATATATATCTGTATCTCTTGATTGTTATGTATTTGTATTTCCTTGGTGGTTATAAAATTTTATCTTATGATTATTATCCATTCATTTAATGACTGATACGAATTATATGTCCATATATGATCATTTATCATATCAATTATATTACTAAGCTATACCTCGGGTGTAACGTACTTGAGTAGTTTAACATAATATTCCCGATCATTTAATAATCCTCAATAATCTTCCAAAATTATCTTCAAAGGTTTATTGGCCAACCATATGTTAAAACTCTATAAGATAAATATTTTCTGTGACTTTTCAAGTTTCAATTGTTTCTATGTTTACTTTATAAAATTTACTTATTATATAACTTCACCCAAGGCAGAATTTTAGAAAGTTCGTCCAAAATCTGATTCCTTTATCTTAAAATTTATACATTTATACATATTTTTAAGGTAGGGACCCTGTATAAAATTTTAGGTCAAATGCATTAGTCTAATGAAAACTCACTCACTCTTGATAATTATTTTCCTTAAGGTTTGTTCTATGTAAGTATTCTTCTGATTATTAAATCTTAGTACTCTCTTAGACAATGGTGGCTTTTGGTAAATATCACTCTTAGTGTGTCTTTTAAAATTTTATACCTGTATAATGTTAAACTTCCAAGTAAACATGAGGATTTTCAATCTTTAAGTAACTCTCAATTTTTTTTATATCCAACCAGGGGTAGATGTTGTATCTTGGAGTACCCAAACTTAATCCCCTTCCTCCATATATAGGTTTTTCACCAAAGATTTAACTCAATAAACCCCTTTACAATTATGAGTTTTAATACCGGATCTTAAGATACAAATATTGATTTGTTCATTGTGGTTAGCAATGAAATATGCCTAGCTCAAGATTTCATGATGGTAACGTCTTACCACCACTTCCCCTCAAGTTCAACACAATCCATCACCTGCGTGGAAGATTATATACGGTTAGATGACAAGGCTTGTCTAGCCCCTAAACTTCTAGAAGTGGGTGTGCACCCCCACTACTTTCAGCCTAGGAGTTCGTCGCACCAGGCACTTCCCGTAGGGTGTTAGGTTTATGTGTTTTCTTTCTAAAGTTAACATAGAGTTTTAATGTGTTTTACAAGTTCAGATGTTGATCTTTTCTAATACGCTACTAGTTCTTGTTAGCTTAATAATTTTCTAGACTTAAGATTTATCTTAAACATTATCTTTAGGTAATAAATTGATACCAAGTAGTTCATGAGTTTATTTTCAAACTTTAAAGGAGTTGAAGTACTTTCACATAATATCAATACTAATTTAGTTATGTAAAGTTCTATTTGTATACTGTTTTCAACCAAAAGTATTCTTTAAAATTCTAGGAATTTGTGTACTAGCTTTAAAGGATTGCATTTTTAGCAATGTATTCTCCATGAGCATGCTTTTGAAAAATAGCTTAATATTTGGTTTATCTCAACCAAAATCTTATCGTACTTAATATAGGTGTTCCAAACTTATATATATATATATATTTCTGTAGTTTATTGTTGGAACGGTATAACAACACATCACACTCAACAACATTCACAAAAGAAAAGTGTGTAAAGGAATCGTTCACAATTCCAAAAAGGGTTAGGAGTCGTGCCTTACTGGAGTCCTCACTTCCCAATTCTACCCCAGTTCCCCAGTTTTAAGTGCACCTATAATCTAAGTATTTCACTCGGCTTGTTTTCTCGGGTTCAGAGCGTAACTACGCTCTGATACCACTTTCTGTAACGCCCCTATTAACCATAAATACAGCGGAAATAAAATCTAAGGCGATTACAGACCATCGGGTTCCAAACACCCGGCACCAAACCTCACCAATTACAACTTACAATCTACAAAAGCTACGGTCTGAACTCGAGAAAAACACACAAACATAATAGAAATTAAACACATTCTCTCTCCACAAAACCTAGTCCCATCCCAAACGCTCATTCTCTTCGTGGCCACCTGTAAATCAATTCGTACCTGCAAGATGAAACCAAGCAGCCCACCCCAAAAGGGGCGGGTCAGTTCCCTGGAATGGAACTGGTACAATTCTCCAAAAACAAACTTATAAAACATAACTCTTCAAAAAAACAGTAACATGAAAACAAACTCTTAAAAGTAAAACAGAGATAAAGCACTTCAAAACAATCAAGTTAAAGAGAAAAGAAAACAAGACAAAGATAGAGATAGAGAACTTCCAAAACAAGTCATCCACTTAAGTAGTCACACCACATAGTTAGTAAGCATCCATTGTTGATGTTAGAACCAATTCCCGTTTGGAGTATAAAGACTCAGATAGTCACAAAGGACTAGGAATAATAAGATAGATCCAAGAACCAATAACTCAAGAGTGGAATAATTCAATTGGGAGAGATGGCCCCCACCGCCAGATATCAATGTCCATATGGACGAGGGATATACAGCCCCCTGCTGTCAGATTTAAATGTCCTGGTGGACGAGGGATATACACCCCCTGCTGTTAAATATCAATGCCCCTATGGGCGAGGGATATACAGCCCCTGCTGTTAAATTAAAAATGTCCTGATGGACGAGGGATATACAGCCCCCTGCTGTTAAATATCAATGCCCCTATGGGCGAGGGATATACAGCCCCCTGCTGTTAAATTAAAATGTCCTGATGGACGAGGGATATACAGCCCCCTGCTGTTAAATATCAATGCCCCTATGGGCGAGGGATATACAGCCCCCTGCTGTTACCATTGAAGACGCGCGCACGTCGAAAGAAAGATTTCCAAGATTGACCTTTTCCAAATTCCCACTAGATCACAACTACCCAGAGCAATACCAAAACACTCAGTCCTACAGAGTGCAGAAGCGTAAACCCTAAGCAGTCAATGTCTAACGGGACACCAAGTAGAAGAAACCAATACCCAAGTGAGTTCCACATCCAAGGCTCAGTTAGTCACACAAGCTGAGTCAGTCACACAACCATTTCCTTTTTAGAAATTCCTCTTAAAGTCAGTTAGCGTTTCCAAAACATTCCACAAGTCAATAGCAAAATATCGAGTACGAGAAATCGTACAAAACATTCCATAAAGTCCAAAACAACAAGCTGAGTACGAGAAATCGTACCTGTAACGCTGTAGCAGTTCTAATCAACTTGCGCAAACAATCAACAGTACTCTGAAGAATATTAAAGGTAATCCATCATCAACACTCGTAGCCTATGTTACGCTTAAATAAACTCCTTACTCTTATTTCAAAGTCTCAATTATCCTTTAAGCCCTCACTTAAATGTTATGTATAATCTTTGACTTGTTGAGAACGATGTATACTCAAGGTTGTAAGACCAAGGAATGTATTTTATCAACACTAGTTTAATTGTTCCACCCTTATCCACTTTACCCATACTTAACCTTAATTCACATTAAAGACCTAATAACATAAGGGCATTATACGTTATTCAATCAAGTCTTAGAATTTCAATAACAATTCTTAAGCACAATACTTTTACTCTTACTTTAGGACATACATCGTGTTATGACCAATGATGGGTTTATCTTAGAATACTATACTATTATT
This sequence comes from Limonium bicolor, assembly GCA_023374045.1. NCBI lineage: Eukaryota > Viridiplantae > Streptophyta > Magnoliopsida > Caryophyllales > Plumbaginaceae > Limonium > Limonium bicolor. Next base: position 458,208,543 of record CM041777.1, read on the forward strand.
TCACAATTTATTGACTGTGTATCTTTATCAATATCTACTAGATAATCCATTATAACTAAGCCTTCCCCCTTAACTTAATTAAGATCTACATCCCGTATACTGAAATCGTAGTGTTGTAGATGCATTTTAGTATAACTTATTTGAGCTACTAAACTCAATTATCTTATCTTTAGTTCAGAATGGCCTTTAACTACAACCATCTATTAATCTTGTCATAAGTTGTTAAATTACTTTTCATCTTGAAATAACCATATTATAGTTAACTCAAACTTATCGAACTCTCACATTTAGTATCCACAAGGTATATTATTTACTTAACCATAACTTTATAATAAGGTGTCTTAAGATAACCTTTTATGTATCCTACTTACATTTAATTCCCTAACTTTTTTTACTTTTACACACATTCTCTCTATAGACCATGTATAATCCTTTTATATTAAACTTCGTTAAACTCAAGTCTTAAATACATTTTATATTGTTTACAAAACCTAAAGTTTCAAAAGAATAACTTAATAAATCAATTCCCTTTATTGTATTTAGGATGGACATTATATCTTAGCATGAGGTAGAATTTATCAAAGAATTAAATTCTGGTTCGTAAGTGAAATTGTCAATTACTTAATAAGATAATATATTCTGAACAATCTCCATACCTTATATTCAAATGACACATTAATATTTCCAGTGTCAAAAGGTAAATCAATCTAATCTCTTATGTAAACTAATTTCATCTAATTAAAGGTTTAAAGATTTTAAGTATCTAATTTCTATTTACAAACCTCTTTATAAATTCTAACTACTAAATACTTACTTAACTATAAACTCACATCCTGAATATTGGTGTTAAATGTATTTATATGGCTTAACTAGTTGTAAGAAACTTAAGGATTATTATTTAGATTAAATTCCTAATCATAGTTTAATGTAGTTTTATATCATAATCCCTTTTAATGATTTTATCTTAAAATATTAAGTTATTACTCAATACTATTAAGAAATAATTAAATCTAGACTTATTTATCCTCTTCACATTTAGATGTAAAAGTAACTCATTTATTTTATTATTGTTTATATAATAAGAACATTTAAATGTAAAAGTATTTCATTCATTTTATTATTAATATAATAAGATCTATTTGTGTAACACTTTATGTAAACAATTCCAAATATTCCTAAATTTCAACTTATTAATTTCTTAACCAAATTATAGATTTACATTGTGGTCATTGACTAAATATTACGTATTTAAATACGTTTATATAAATCTTAGAAATTCAAAGATAACTAAAAACTCATCATAACCATAAATAATACCACCTCATATAGTATTATATAGTATATGTAGAGGTTTAGTTTAACCATTAATTCCTTCATATTACATTTTCTATAAGGTATTTTATTCCTTTATTTATTATTTATCGTATATATATATATACCCTTCCTATTATATTTCTCACAAGGAATGTTATTTCCTTTATCTATTTTTATTGTATTTATATATATATATATATATATATATATCTACATATATTAAGATTTATCCAGAATATTCTTTAAGAAATTCTATTGTATTTAATTATATTTAATATCTTTTAGACTATCCACAACTGATTTATGGTTTATAAAATAAAGTATTTCCCTTAGTTTTAGTTAAACATATTAGCTTCCATATTATATATAAAAATAAAATGTAGTTTAGTTAAATTCCTTGATTTAATATAAGTTTCTATTTATTTCTCTCATATAAATATATATAAATATATGTAACAATTTTTACTTCACTTAAAGTTAATACCCAAAATATTTATAAACATACTGTATTAAATGTTAATTAGTCTTATTATATTTTCCCCAACCTATAAAGTTCATTAATCAACTATACTTTAATTTTGATTACATTAAAAACTATATATTATAAGTTATTCTTATGAAAAACTCACAAACACAATTTTTAAAACCTTTTCCCGTAGCCCAAAAATTCCCAAACTTAATATACAGTAACTATAACATTTTAGACATATTATAAAATTTTTATTTCATAAAAATATCTTTTTAATTTAGCCAAATAATTCCAGAAAACCCGTAACTTGTAAAAATCATAACTTATGTTTAAAAACCAAAACCATAATAATTTACATAAAATAAACTAGATATAAAATAAGGAACCTATGGTTAAAATTTCAAGTCAAAATACATTCGGGAAGATATTTAAATTAACCCAACAAGTTAAGACTATTTACTGGAATTTATTAAAACCCTTATAAACTAAATTCTGGAACGTTTTAATCTCGGCCGTCCAATCTCTTAAACGAGATCGGACGGCCCCTGTTCCGAGTTCATCAGCGAACTCATTAAACAGACCGAGTACTAAATCGCCTATAACTCCCAATCTACAGAACGAAATCGAGTGATTTTTGTTTCTATGGATTCGTAATCAAATTTCGGTTCTATTGGTACCGATTTCCCCAATTTTAATACAGTACACCAGTTTCGAATTCAATTCGAAGGTTAGGGTTAGTTTCGGTTTCAGAATTTAATTCGATTGCAAATTCTACAAATTCTCCTAATCTAACACGTAATTGATTAAATTGAGACATGGGTTAGATCGGTATTGCAATTTCGATTAGCAACATAGGAACAATTTGAAGAAAAACTCACCGGATTGTGCGAATTTTGGTGAATTCCAATTCGGAACTGGGAAAAAAACTCGAACTTGATACAGTTCGTGGTGCCAACTTTGCGGATCTATATCTAGCGGTACAAAACGAGTTAGATAATGAGTAATGGCTCACTGGAAAGAAGAATTGTAGATCTACACAATGATAGCAAGCACTAATCCTAACTCGCATCACACAGAAAGAAATCGAAGCCACAAAACACGAGTTTACCTCTCTGTTTCGGTATTATTTTATGTGCTGGCAAGACCGAAACTTTAGGCCTCTATATCTCCCAATGGTTACGAATTGGACTTGGGCATAAACACAAAAGTTGTAGAGGGATTAGAGATCTACAACGGCTAAAGAAATCGAAATTTGGTTGAAAGACGAGGAAGTTATGGCAAGACGAACTTTACCTGAAATCGAATGAAACTGGAAACTGGGTTACGAACTCAAGTGGCAACTTTGGATCAATTTCCCGTCGATGTAGAATGAGTTAGGGCTTGTATGAGTTACGGTTGTAAAGAGGGAATTAAGGAGAAGAGAGTGGAGAAGACGGCACTGGAAAATTCGAAGTAACGAGTGAGATATAGCCGTCACAAGTTAGGTCAAAATCGGTGTTGTTGGAGAAAAACAAGGAGATAGAATCGACTAAGTGTTGGGGCGCACGAGAGGCTGACACGTGGCAGTTATAAAATTTTGGCTCTAAACTTCAAACTAGCATAACTTTGGCTAGGATGATCCGTTTTTGACGTTTTTTTATCGATCTTCATGGTTTTTCATAACCTATTTATTGGTATAGGTTTCATGGCCTGGTTTGACCATTCTCAAAAAGTCAACTCTAGCAAGGCTTAATAAGCTTTAAGGTTTCTAGAATTTTATATTGACTTTTATGTTTCAAAACAATGTTCCAACACTTCCTAAAATCTTTATAATATATTTGGAGTGTTTAATAATTTTCCCAAGATTTATTGACTTATAAATCTTATTAAATTCATAATACTATATAATAATGTATAATAATTAGGGTTAAATAGGAGAAAACCCCTAAATAAATCTCACAACCCCATATAATAATTTAATATTCATAATTCCATATAATAATTTAATATTCAGAATTCCATATAATAATTTAATACTTAATAGTATTATTAAAGGTTTAATAAAAGAAATCCCCTAAATTAATTTAAATGAATTTAGGGGTATTTCACTCACCCTTGTGTAGTCTTGTAATTGTATATGTAACAGATTTTTAAGAATGGAAATGGGTATTGTAAAATGATAATGCATTAATGGTATAATGTGTAAGAGAATACAAGTATTTTGAAGCTTTAAAGACATGTAAAACTGTTACAAAACAGATTGGGGAGTAGTGTTTGTGTGCAGGAATTTTGTAGTGTTTTAGTGTTGTTTTAGTATTGGGATTGTATGTGGGAGCTTGGGTATATTGATGTTATTGAAAACAGGTGAGACAATATAGATGTGAGTAAAACAATGTGGTGAGAGTATAAAATTATAGGGGAGACTATGGCAAAATTTGCCTAGGATTAGAACACTTAGAGAATTAAAATAGGTGAATATGGGAGTGTGTAACAGATTTTGATTAGGGAAGATAGAGGATAAGTTGAGAGAGATAGTTAATGTAATTATAATGTGTTAGGAGTGTTAGAAATGACATTAGAAGAGGGAGTGGTAGATGGAGAGTGTTAGTGCTAAAATCTGTAGCAAACACAACTAGAGAAACAACTAGTGAAAGTGTGAGTTGAAACTTAGAAAATTAGATGAGTGAATGAGTATAAAATTGTGTAAGGAGTTAGGAAATGAACTAGGGTGTATTAGGAGGTTTAAATGTGTTAAGACATGTAGGATTAAGTGTAGGAACAATGGGGAAGTAATGGGTGAAAGAGAGGACTGAAAACAGAAATTAAAAGCAAATACTGGAATCGACCGGACTTGCGACCGGACTTGCAAGTCCGGTCGAGCAGAAAAATTTTCCGTCAGTATGCTACTGGAATCGACCGGACTTGCAAGTCCGGTCGAGCAGAAAAATTTCCCGTCAGAATGCTACTGGAATCGACCGGACTTGCGACCGGACTTGCAAGTCCGGTCGAGCAGAAAAATTTCCCGGTAGAATGTTACTGGAATCGACCGGACTTGCGACCGGACATGCAAGTCGGTTCGGACCAAAAAATTTTCCGATGAAACCTACTGGAATGGACCGGACTTGCCAGGGTCGGTCGCAAGTCCGGTCCTGACAAAAAAAAAATTATTTTAATATAAATAATAATTGTATATATATATATGTATATGTATACCCATACATATATGTATATGTACATGTGTGTAAGCATGCAAACCTTAAGTAAGAAGATAGAAACTTAAGTAAAGGAAAAATAAGTAAAGTATAAGTGTAAGAAATGTAAGAACATAGTAAGTATGAGTTAAGTAATGATAGCTAGATTAATCATTCAATTGTATGTATGTAATAGGACCTGATTTGTGACATCGAAGGACGTTTGGAATTACGTACAACGGTGAACGGTATGGATTCCTCATGCCCCGTATGCTATCTTGGTTACTCTGATTTGCGTGTTGTGTGCTAATTGATCACCAAATAAGATAAATGCACGAATCGGAGTTAATATGCATACTTGTGAATATGTAGTGTTGTATGATGTTGTATATTTCCTTTAATTCTTAGTTTGTATACTTCATGAAATGTATGGATGATATGAATGTGTGTATGTATGTTGTATTGTACCGTGACCGTTATTCATTGTGTTTGGACTTCTAACTTGTTCCTAACAAGCTAACCATCCTAACTTAAAATGGTAATTAAATTGGAATGAGTAGAAGTCCGATATAGTTTCGGCCACGCGTGAGGATGCGGAGTCACGAGAGGTTGGCTCCAATTCCTGACTCTTAAACTGGTCCGCGGCCCAAATCCCTTAAGGGGTAGCATCCCGGATTAGTGAGTCAAGTAAATCCCGGATGTGGGACGGTGTAGTCCCCAAGGCCGGAGGTCCGACGACTTAACGTGAGTATAAGTAAGTAAGTAAGAATGAGTAAGTAAAGTAATTTGAAAATAAGTAATTGTAAGCAAGAAGAAGTAAGTAATGAGTAAAAGAGTAAGCATTCCGATTAACCCGGATGCATAATTTGGCTAACCTTGTGAAGGTAAGTAAGTTGTATGCTACTACATTGTTGCCTTGAATTATGTAATGAATTGTATGAGCATGTAATTTGTGTGAAAAGCATGTATGTATGAAATAATGAACTGCATGTTTAGTGGACGTCAAATAGTCGGCGTGCCCTAGCTAGCACGCGGTATATGCGGAGTCCATATGCAGCGTTTGCTGAGCCCCTTGGGGCACCATTTTTACTACACGCAGGCACTCGAGATTGATGAAGATGTGAAGATCTACTTTCATTTCTTTTATCTTCTTTTTGGTTGTAAACAATGAATTTGAGATGGGTGTACTAAGTAGTACAGGGCTATAGTTTTGATTAGCCGGTGTACCATGGGGTACACCTTTTTGGATTTGGATAGAATGGAGCATTGGTATAAGTGAGTAGGTAATTAAACTCATTCTTCTGGAACTTAGGGATGGAAATGTAATTGTATACTTTAAATACTCGGTGATCCAGGATGTAAGTATTTGGCACATGTTATTTTGACAAGTAATTTAGTAGCTCGGTACGTTATGTTCATCAGACCGTTACTGTAAGTATTAGTAGCCTAGCTAGCCGTATGGGCGGTTAGCGGCATTGTTTCACCCGCCGTAGTAAGTAAGTAACAATTCCGCTGCGAACTCGTAGGATTAATGGGACGATTAGACGGTAAGCATAGGATTAGCGGTTGGGGTGTTACAACAACATAGGTCACCAAAGTAATACTTTTCTCCACAACTTTAACCCATCATTTATGGAATTCCATACTTTTAAGAATTGCCAGCATAAAAGACCATTCAACTATCAAACACCTTGATCATATCAAGTTTTAGAGAAAAATGTCCCTTTTTGTAGCTTTTGACGCCCTCATGGAGTGGGTAATCTCATGAGCAATAATAATATTATCATGAATCAGCCTACCTGGAACTAAAGCTCTCTGATCTCCGAGATAACAAACTTAAGTGCTTCTCTTGTCCTGTTAGATAAGACTTTAGAGATTACTCTATAAATGGTGTTGCATAGGGAAATTGGTCTAAAATCTTTCAATGAATTTGCTCCTATGTGTTTGGGTATTAAAGCAATATTAGTATGATTAAGGTCTTACGGAATCATATATGTATTAAGAACCAGTAAAGCCGTCGTAAAGAAATCCTAACCAGTGATCTCCTAGTATGTGTCAACGAAGACCCCATTTATACCGTCAGGACCTGGAGCTTTGTTCGGGTTCATGTCACAAAGAACCCGCAGAACATCTTGCTTTGAGAAAGGTTGCCCAAGGGCCTAAAAAAGATGGACTGGAACCCTACCTTCCACACTTGCAATGAGATGAGGATTACACACTAGGTTATTGGTATGGAAAAGATCCTCAATATAGCCACTCGTGATACGCGCGATTCCCATCCAATTAGCCACTCTTCTTCCTCTGACATCTTTAATTTCGTGGATAACATTCTTTCTCTGTTGGGCTTGGACCTTTTGATAAAAAAGCGGGTATTCCCATCCCCTTCACTAATCAACTTATATCTTGATCTTGGTGCCCATCGGGTCTCATACTTAAGTAGGAGGTTGTCAATTTCCTGATTCAGCCTTTTCCAAACTACCAAGTTCTCCTGTGACGGAGATGAATTTCCAATACGATCAGTTTCTTCCCTGAGCTCCGCCAATTTCATATTCTCTTCTCTATACTTCCTACAACCCCAAGCCTTGAGCCTTTTACCACATAGAGCAACTTTTTTTTTGTGTAACCACAATTATCATTCCAATTCTGCCAAGATTCTCGCACAATAGCTCTACATTTTGGCTCCTCAATCCAAGAATTTTAAAATATGAAGAGAGGTCGTCCTCCTATTTGTAAGTCAGCTGTGAGGAGTTTAATGGGTCAATGATCCGATCTACCCCACCTGAGATGAATATTTCAAGCATTGGGAAATAGTTGAGACCATGCCAAATTAGCTAAGAATCTATCAAGCCCACATCTTGTATCGTCCTGTCCGCTTCTTCAGTTGGTATACGTAAAAATATCCCTGAAGAATCCTAGATCCCTGAGCTGATTATTGCTAATACAATTCCTAATTGATGTCATCCAGCTTCAGCTGCGCTCACACCTTTCTTGTTGTTCATAACGGGAAGTAATTTCATTGAAGTCCCCGAATAAGATCTATGGCACAAAGCCTATACTCCATTGGAACTGCTGAATGAGGGCCCAAGTGCGCCATTGCTCTAATGAATCCGACCAACCATAAACACCAGTGCAGATTCATCCCGTACCCAATCCACCAGCAATGTGACAATCAATGTGATGAAGCGAATAAGAGATGACCTTCAGATAAATGAAATCTCTCCAGTAGATAGTGATTCCTCCACTTTTCCTTGCACTATCCACCGTAATTCCATTGAAGCCTCTTAAAGATTTGGAAGACCTTTTCGTTTCTCTACTTGATCTTTTCGTTTCGTAGAGGAAGATGATGTCTAGGGGTTTATTTCTGATCATATTCAAAACCCATCTTCTAGATTCTGGTCTTCCAAGACCCCGACGATTCAAGGATAAAATACTAATGGAATTTGGGTCACAAATACCAATTGTGAGAAGAAATTAGAAGTTTAGCAGGCAAAATAGATGTATCTGGTAGTCTAGAATAAAGATTAGTGATCAAATCAGACATGCATCGGTAGATCCACTGCCAACTCGACCTTTTTAGATAAACATGTAAAGTGAATTTAGGGAAAAAGCACCATACCTCTGAGGAGCACCAAGCTGTTTGGAATTATGGATGGTCAAAATTTCAACGAAGAAGGAGGCTGAAGAGGAAGCAGCGGCTGACACCTTCAAGTAGGAAGGAAGGAAATATCGACTAAGAGAGAACTTAGAAACAACTTACGACACTGGACTAAAGCTTGAAAAAGCGGAAACAACCGGAAATGGCCCGAAACTCAGTGCTCAAATGCACCCAATATTTGTGTTTGTTTCAATTTTTAATTTCAAACAATAGAAATAAACAACACTTCATTCAAATTTGAGAATAGACAAAGTGGTTTTAAATATTGGTTTTATTTTTGTATTATCGATAAACTTGTATTTTAGCTGAAATTACTACATTTGTTTTCTGTATTTATGTGTTGTTTTGTTTCTTGTTTTACATTTTTAACAACTGAACGTAATGATCCCTTAGAAAAGCTAATAAAATTTTGCGAGTCTATGGAAACGAGTTTATTTGATCAGATTATTTTTTCTCTTTATATGTCACATATATTAATTGTCATATCATTTTTTTTACTTTCTCCTACCTACTTTCCTCTCTATTTTTTTAAACTTTAGCTGACAATTAACATCAACTAGCATTTAACTATGCAAAATAATGAGAAATAATATTCAAATTACGATATTAAATAGTTAAGGACAAAATACGTTATCGGTTCTCTAGTAAAACTACTTCATTCATCATTCACCTTTACTTAGAGATTATTGTCAACCTAGTAAACATTTTGTAGTTTTGCTTGTGAGATGTATCTAAATAAATCAAGGATTCAATAATCTTCATCTACCTAGAGAAGTTTATGTGAGAACAAAGCCTTAATTAATACTTTCATTATCTATTATAATCAATTAATCTCGTTTAGGGAAAATTTTCAACTTTTATAATGAGAATATGAGCAAAATAGAGAGATAAAAAAGTGAGACAAAAATTGGTAGAACGGCTAGTAATAGCATTAAACGTCTATTAGAATTAAACCATCTTATCATAAACATACCGAATTGAATAAATTCATACTAAAATGGACTATTTACTAGAACCATAAGAGACACCACTTACAGAGCAGAACAATGTCCACGCAGAACTGAATAATATACAAAGCAATCTAAACAACCTTGCCTTTAACAAAATGTTGTACTTTAGAACTTCAAAAGTTTGTAGTTACACATAAAGTGCCTAAGCGGGAAAGAAGACATAAAGATGGAAGATCTAACATCCACCTCAAATAAATTATTCATAAAACTCCCTGATGATGTATATATCTATATTCCCTTGTTAGAAACCTCGCTCGAGTTTTTTTTGGCCTTATACATGAGTGCAGCTGAGATGCTGCAGCCTAAATATGCAGGAGTGTTGCATGTATTAAATTTGGTTCTTTTATATGTAATTTTTTTTCCTTTCATGTTTTATCGTACACGGATTTGGACTTCTACGGGTTCCGACACCATTATGTTTGGTGCTTATTATTTACACTATTTTAATATCTATTCTACGTTATTATATATTTGTGAGTTAAAAATTCCTTTTTATTTATTTTCATATTATATTATATATATACATGTGTTATTTTAAAATTATAATATGTAACCAATTAAAAACGATATGATATATAACAAATTAAAAAACAACATGATGTACTAGATCTTGTTTTTTTAAGTTTGTAGTTCAAATTTTACAAGTTTTATTTAATATACTATAATTATCTATTGTGAATGTTATATTAAATTAATTCTAATTACTACTAATTTTTTAAATAATACGCTTTAACGTAATATCCTGAAATTCAATACAATGAAACGAAATAAATATAAAACTATAATAAATATGTAGTATTTATCTTCACAATTTTATTTTTATAGTTATAAAATAATGAGACACAAAAATAAAGCAATGTAAAGATCATACAATCTCTAATGTTTTTAAACACTAGATTTTTCTTTAAAAAAAAAGAATTGTTATTTACTGTAACCAAATTATTTTATGCTAGGCTAGAAGTTCTTCAGCTGACTAGCGGCTAGAAATCTTGTAGTCGCATGTAAATGGTTAACCCGTCGCATGTAAATGGTTAACCTGTCGCATGTAAATGGTTAGCCTATCAATCATAAATGGTTAACCCGTCAATCGTAAATGGTTAACATGTCGCATGTAAATGGTTAACCTGTCAATCATAAATGGTTAACCTATCGCATGTAAATGGTTAACCTGTTGCGTGTAAATGGTTAACCTGTCGCATGTAAATGGCTAACCTGTCGCATGTAAATGGTTAACCTGTCGCATGTAAATGGTTAACCTGTCGCATGTAAATGGTTAACCTATCAATCATAAATGGTTAACCTGTCAATCGTAAATGGTTAACATGTCGCATGTAAATGGTTAACCTGTCAATGATAAATGGTTAATTTATCGCATGTAAATGGTTAACCTGTCGCATGTAAATGGTTAACCTGTCGCATGTAAATGGTTAACCTGTCATTTGTAAATGGTTAACATGTCGCATGTAAATGGTTAACCTGTCATTCGTAAATGGTTAACCTATTATTTGGAAAGTTAAAAATGAATTGAGTAGTTTTTACATATTAATGATATGAAATCATGGCTAGTATTATGTAAACTTATGGCATATTTATTACCGTATGAATGAAATATAATGCTGAAACTAATAAATAACAGATTGTAACTCGTACATATACCCGAAAATATTACTCAATATATGCTGAATTTTTTGGACAATATGTACTTAGTGTCATTCAAGGCAATTCATAATAATTTAAACAATTGATATCAAGTAGCTTTTATATACTAACAATATACAGCCATGGCTAATATTATCTACACCACAAACCCACCCAAGGAAATCTTAAAACGTCAAGGCTTATTGCCGAGTCAGTTGCAACCAGGGGCGGAGCCAGAATATTAATTATGTGGGGTCACTATTGTTTGAATAAAAAAAATTAACATATTTGCTTATAATTGGATTTGAACCCAGGATAATTTACTCAATACTTCTACCCTTTACAACTACACCACCAACAACTCTATAACATAAAGGGTCACTATACTATATACATATAAACTCTAATCATTATACATATAGGAATCTCTAAATTCTTTGAAAAACGTGGGGTCACGTGACCCCACGTGTACCCCCCTTGACTACGCCCCTGGTTGCAACATTATAAAGTATAAACTTAGTTAAAAAAGATTACCCTACACCACAAACCCACCCCAAAATCCACCCTAGAAAATATTAAAAACATCGAAGACATTTTTAGGGTTTGTAGTTCAGGGATTAGGGCCCTAATCCTTGAACCACAAACCATAAAAACCTATCGAATTAGTGTCCACATTATAAAGAATAGAATGAATAAAAAAAAGATTACCCTACACCACAAACTCACCCCAAAAACCACCCTAGGATATCTTAAAACATCGTAGGATTATTGCCGAGTCAGTTGCGATATTATAAAGTATAGACTTAGTTAAAAAAAAGATTACCCTACACCACAAACCCACCCCAAAATCCACCCTAGAAAAAATTAAAACATTGAAGGCATTTTTAGGGCATAATCCCTGAACCACAAACCCTAAAAACCTGTCGAGTCAGTGTCCACATTATAAAGAATAGAATGAATAAAAAAAGATTACCCTACACCACAAACTAACCCAAAAAACGACCCTAGGAAATCTTAAAACATCGAAAGCTTATTGCCGAGTCAGTTGCGACATTATAAAGTATAGACTTAGTTAAAAAAAAAGATTACCCTACACCACAAACCCACCACAAAATCCACCCTAGAAAAAATTAAAACATTTAAGGCATTTTTAGGGTTTGTAGTGAAAGGATTAGGGTTTAACGACCCTAATCCCTGAACCACAAACCCTAAAACCTGCCGAGTGAGTATCGACATTATAAAGAATAGAATAAATAAAAAAAGATTACCCTACACCACAAACCCACCCCTAGAACCATCCTAGGAAATCTTAAAACGTCAAAGGCTTATTGCCTAGTCAGTTGCGACATTATAAAGTATAGAGTTAGTTAAAAAAGATTACCCTACACCACAAACCCACCCCAAAATCCACTCTAGAAAAAATTAAAACGTCGAAGGCATTTTGATAACTATTAAAATTAAATTAACTACTTTTAATTTTTGTTTTTTATCTCTTTAAACAAATTTCAAGTTCATGAGTAATTTTTTGTTTTGAACAACTAAAATTAACTACATTTAATTATAGTAACATCTTCAACTATAACTAATAATTAGAACACCTTATAAACCAGACTAGTATCAATCGTGATAAAAACAACCTATAAAATTCTATGAGATGCACTTGATGAAACAATATATAACAAATAGTAATATAAAAATACGAATGCATATAATGATAATTACTTTGTGTATAATTACTAATTGATATTAGTTTATATAGAGAAAGAAATTTTAATTAATGTACTCAGAAAATATTCACATAACCATTACAATAATTAATTAATATTTTAACATACTAATAACTATTTACCTATACTTCTTAACATATTAACTGCATATATAATTATCAATATATGTTTATCAATACATATATTCTCTATTTAATTAAAGAACCTTCATTCACCAAACTATATATGAATGATGCTTATTAATTTTCTATGTTAGAATAATATGAACATCATATATCAGATGTAATAGTGATAACATTGAGCAAAGAAATGTTACAATCTGTCACTCGTTCCGCCACTATATTCATAATAAAAAAAATTCATTTTGACATTCTCACGCGCGGAGTGTTTTCGTGAGGCGGAGTGTTTTCGTTTGTAGTACTCCTGCAACTGCAAACTTGCAGCACATGAGCCACTTCCCTTATACATGCCCTTTCGATTTTCTTGGCTCAATGATGTTACAAAGTTCTTTATTATATCGTCTCAAGGGGAGTTTCGACTTAATTAAACCCTTACTCACATGATGTCAATTCGCACAATATCATAGACTTACGTTTTGTGCAGACATCCAAATAAGGCAAATTCTTGGCTACATACACATGTAGCCAAGGATAGCTACATTTACTGTATGACCAACAATGAAAACATATATAATGAATAAGGAAAACCTGTACTATAAACAATTATACTGAAAATACTGTTTTGTGCATAATATTTGTTATATAATTAATGTATAGGTTTTATAGGTGTAATGTACATGTTTCTTCAACTACATGTACATGTAATGCAGCTATATTTGGCTACATGTAGGTGTAGCCAAGACATGTTATCCAAATAATCAGCTATGTACCTTCTAAGTACTTGGAACTTCGGGTCCAAACCTATATGCCCTCTTAGTAATATAAGTTATATCATTGGCTTTGTTCATCATATAATTAATGTTGATCATGATCTTTGGCTTTATACATCCTTTGAACTAGATGATCTTTTGAGTCACGAATTACTACATAAGCAATATAAGACTTCCAAAGATAATCTCTCCCAAGGTTTTCTATAAACAATATTGTAACACCCCTACTTAATCGGCTCCTAATCATCACCCAAAACTCGTACTTAACTTATAATCGCAACGATAATCTAAACACAATCGAACTACTGGTGTTACCATTCTTACTTGCCCATACGAGCAACAACACATTTACTGAAATAATCATAATACGAAACAAATTCCCGCAGTGACAACAAGAGATAGACTTCACTTTTCATTCCAATATAAAATACAATCATTAGTGAGCATTCTAAGTATTCAAGCCCTATACATGATTCTACGTTCGTATCGTAATACAACAGTACATATTTAAATAACTGTGACTAGATACCCAGCGCGTCCCGCTCTCTGTCAACACCGGAAGCTGCATACCTGAAAGTGTTTGTTTGTGGTATGGAATCAGCCCCTACTAAATATGTTACTACATGACTATCATGCCCTCTCAGACCCGCAGTTACTTGGCCGAGAGCATGTAGTTCATTTTCATGCATGTCGTTTAATATAAAACTGTAAAGCAATAATAATATTGCAGTAAACTCGAATAACAAACAAGCCTCCGGCTTCACATATCACACCAACAATAAACCAACTGAAATGCGTCACAACGCATATATGAGTACAAGGACTCTACTCAACCAAACACATAATAATTCACCTTCGAGTACAGCGACTCAGCTCAACCAAATACATACTAATTCACATATGAGTACAACGACTCAACTCAATGAATCCATAATAATTCATGTACGAGTACAGTGACTCAATTTAATCACTCCAAAATAATTTATATACAAGTACAATGACTCAATTTAATCAATCCACAATAATTTATATACGAGTACAGCTACTCAATTAACCAATCCACAAACACACCACACAAATCATGCTATTCACATATCATACAACAGTATACTATAAGCATACTAGACAACGAGCAAGACAGTACGAGAGTTATAAATGTTCGATTTATTCTCGTCTTGGCCTGAAGGCCCCAAATGATTCTCCCCAGTAATACGAGCTATCTAGCTGTTCGTATATTATTTAGTTTCATGCCTATGACGACATCTCGTTAAAATGACATGTCTCTATTCATACCCATATCTCATGGCGGGTCACCCACTGCAGTAGCCACTCCAGCGGTAGAGTCTTCGACCGATGAACCATCTGTAGTCCGTTGGAATTTCCCTTGATACTTACAGATACTCACACTGCATCCTAGTATCGTTAGTTGATCACAATTCACACGACATCCTAGTATCGTTAGTTCATATATACCATCGCATCACATTACCATTTTCCTAACACAACAGACTAAGATCGTTAGTCCAATTCTAAGTATATTGACTCGGGATCCAGTGTTAGATACGAGAGCGGCGTTAAAATGGCCAATGCTCCGTATATAAGTCTTGGATAATATATATATATATATATACAGTGGCGGACCCAGAATTTCAAATTAGGTGTGTCAAACTTATAAAATCAGAGTTTTGAAGTTAATAATAAGTTTTTATATAATGTTATATTGAAGTTGTGATCATAGTGACAATAAATACTAGTAGTATAAGGTCTACAGTAAAATAAATTTTAATTATATTCTTAAAAACAGTAAAAAAGCATCTTATTCTTAATCAAAGTTAGTAAAGCATCATTCATGAACAAACTAGAAGAATAAATTTAGGTTGACAAATAGCAAAAAATTTTAACCAACAAATTAAGTAATTAGCTTTAGGGTCTTTGTTGTTCTTAAAGATAAAAAAAGGTGGAAAGGTGGGAGTGCATAATAAATCAAGATTAGAGAAAATAAACAATATTAGGTGAGTAAAGAAAGGTACAATCGTGGCTAGGTCAGTAGAGGACTGGTATCCTTAAACCAAAGGTCTTGAGTTCAAAACCTACCTCACTTATAAAAAAAAATATATATATATATAAGGACTAAAACAAAACTAAAAAAAATTAAAAGCAGAATATAAAATACACAGATGAAGAGTGATTTACAAAGTGAAATACAACTATTATTAAGGTCATTATTTAGCCTTGAACTCAATTTATTTTACATATATTAGATGATATTTGTAATGAAATAAACAAATTGCATGAACCATATTTGAACTTAACTCATATTTATCAACACATGAGTGTCAAACCACCTAACTAAATATAATTAGTTATAGCATATAAATAAATTTTAGCTTATTACAAATTACATGTGTATCAGTTGACACACTACGCTCTACATTGGGTCCACCCCTGTATATATATATATATTACGTTCCTTATATTACACATATAAGATAGCATCATAGCCGCTAGTTCGTTTTATAAATTTGTTCATATATACGAACAGTACTGTTATCGCACAATAGTAGTAATAATAATAAAGCAGCATTAATATACAATTCATGCATATTAATTCACACAAGCAGACATTCAATCTTATCACAGATTTTCACACAATGTTTGAACTGAGGAAATCCTCAGAGACAATCAAGCCACATAATAACATACCGTGCACCGGGAAACTGGGACCCTGGAGTATGAATCAAACTAAATTCGATGCTCCTCGAGACGCCTCTAACAATCTAATAATACGTATCACACTACGTATTAGCATCTCACATAACAACATTACTCTACAGTACCCCGTACCGTCACTAATCCTTCCCGGTTAATTCCCCGTTATTAGCTAATAATGTCTCTTGGGTTTTCGGTTTAATTCGGGATTAGTTTTACGTAAACGTTTTCTTGCATGCATAGGAAGATTGTCGTTTATTATATAAATAAACTTATACATTCATTATCGCATGTATATTATTATACACTTGTATATTATATAGTTTGACACTATATTGCATGTATATATTCGATTATATATTATACATCTCTCCTTAATATTTATTTCTCAAAGGTTAGCTTATCCAAGCTTTCATACTTATATATTTCTCATTAAATTCCTTGAACTATATAATCCATCTTATTTCATATACTAATTTAAATCTTAGAACATTTTCTAATTAATGTTTATAATCATATTTCTCCACTTTATGTCATCCCACTAGCGATATTATATGGTTACTTAACTATACTATATAATTCACTCCATATCATATATTTATTTATATATATGAATTATGGGACCATTTATTATATGGTATTTCTTTATAATATATTCATTCTTCCTTAATGAATCTTTTCATATTATAAATGTTATAACCCTTATAACATTATAAACCATATTATAAATTTCATTTATAAATATCTCTTAATTCCGAACAGCCCCTTATGCTTTCTTTTATTTACAAAACCACCACATTATTTATATAATGTTACATTATAGTCATATAACATATATTATGACATTTATATGTTTATACCATTTATAACCTATAGTTATATCATGTTATAAAATACCGAACAGAACCATAATTTGTCGGTTTTAATAATTCCACATATACTTTCAAAAATTACATAATAACCCCAAAGGTTATTATATTGTTATACTTATATCATATATCTTATATTATGATATTTATGTCATTATAATTGTATAACCTATGGTTATAAATGTTGGAAAATTCCAACAGACCCATTCTGTTTAGAATCTAATTTCCAATCCCACCAACTTTATAAAATTACATTTTGACCCCATTTCTTATTCAAAATGTAACAATGACATAATAACTATATATTATACATATATAATTCATTTTAACTTCAAATTCAACCCAATAAATTTCTAAAAATTCCTAACAGCCCATAGGTGTTTAAAATACCATTTTATACCCCTAACTTTTGGTAATTATAAATATACCTCATATGTTATGTAATCTTTACAATCTAATACATAACTTAATATAATTTGGAATTTAATTCAATAATTCACCAAATTTGGTCAAAGCCTCCTATATGGTCAACCTTTGACCTCCGACACCGTTTTGACTCCTATTTTTCTCGGTAATTACAGATTGTACCCCAATCTTTTATATATTTACAATTTAACCCCAAAACTTTATAAAATGTTATAAATTTCATTTAAACTCATTCTAAACCCCAATTTTGGCTATTTTCACCTATAGCTCTCTAATTTTTGTTTATTCATGGCTTTTGACCCCAAACTTAATAATAAGTACATAAAATAATTAAATATACTTTTAAACTTAAATAAAATGGCCTAATAACATGGCCTTATTACAACCTTGAGCTTGTAATATAAATTACACATTAAATACCTCCAAAAAATCCTTAAACTCTCGGCCCTCACACCAATTTCTCTATTAATTACCAAACTTCCACATAATGTCTTAAATTTGAAAATTATGTTATTAATTCACTTAATTAATTTAACCAAAGTTTCTATAACACTTCCTAGTCATTTTTGAAGCTAAAATGACCAATTAAGATCTGTCCACTCACGACACACATATAATATAAGCTCCAAAAGAGATAATATATGATTAAGAATGTTATACCTTGATTTATAAGCTTTTAAGCTTCACTTTGGCCACGGCAGGTTGGGAGGATAATTTGAACATCTTCTAATTATGTTCTAACAACAAGAATAAGATATAGTTAGGTTCCAAAAACTGAACCAACCATAAGAACACTTAATACCATGAAAAACCTAGATTTTCACCTTGAAATTCCTAGCTTTTCCTTAGGTATTTTCAGCTTGTATTTGGAGACAATATAGAGTATCAAAATCACTACAAAACCATTACAATTAGCAAGAGTAAACAAGCTGGAAAGGCATTAGAAGTTACCTAGACAAAAATGTCTTAAGAAGTGGAATCTTGCCCTTGAATTCGGCCACCACTAGGAACAAGGTCTAGCTACTGTTTCTACATGTAATTGAAGATAAAATGAGCATATAAACTCAAGGCACACAGCCTTGTAATTGAAATACCCCAAACTTGGATATGGTGTTAAGTGAAACTAAGATATAAGGAGGAAAATAATGCCTTAGAAACATTAAGAAACCATTTTAACCAAAGAAAACATAAGGAAACACCAAAAGAGCAGTTTAAGCAAAAACGTGCTCTAAGCTTGGAGAGACTTGGGTGAGTACCCAAATATTGTTCTAAGACCTTAGTAATGTCCTAATGGTCATTTTAAATCAATTAAAAAGAAAACCAAGCTTGAAAACAAGTTAAAACACAAAATGTGCTTTAAGGAGTCTTAAAGCACATTTTTGAAAAATTGTCTTGTAAATGGGTTTTGAGTGGCTAAAGGTCCATCATTACTCTTTAATTACCATGTGTACTAATTAGTATCACATTAGGAAGTCTAAATCAATGGGAAATCAAAAATTTCACAACAATGTGCCTTGTTTTGTGAATAGTAACCGAATAGTGACTAATTTAGTCTTTAGTTAATTAAGCTTAGTTAGTTGGTCAAACAAGACCATGACTTGCCTTAATTAATAGGGGCCAGTTTTTCTAAGGGTGTGACTCGCCATGAGTAGCCAAATGATATTAGAAAAGAAGAGGGAAAAGTAAGGAGTTACTATTTACTTTAAGAAAACAAAATATCTTACTTTACTTACCTCTCTCCTCATCTCTTTCTTCATCTTCTCCACCGGTTTTCTTTTACTCTCTCCCTTCTTCCTCACGTAAACAAGCAGCTCCATGCTAGCTTCAACTTCCCTTGCACACATCTTTCTCATTTTAGCTCCAAAACCAAAACAAATTACATATTCTTCTTAGTTAGCTCAAGCTCTCTCTTTCTATCTTTTCAAAACTTCAAGAGCTTTGAATTGGTGCCAAGCCAAACCACCATTAGAGGAGGAAACTCAAGTTTGGAGACTCCATTGGCTTCTCCATTCTCTTAAGGTAAAGAAAGTGTAAGAAAATCTAGGTTTCCATCACTTTTCTTCATGACCGAAAATACATACTCATGGGGTTCCATTTCTATGCCTTGTTCTAGCTTGTTTTCTACTCTCCAAAGGATAAAGGAGGTCCTTCTTGCTTCATATTCAAGCTTGTCTTGAGAAACCAAGGTAAAACAATCACCTTAATGCCTTAAAGCACATTTTTAACCTAGGGTTTGTTCCTTAGGGTTAATGTATTATCTAGTACTCATTGGAGTCATTGGATATTGGTTAGAACATTGGCAAGGAGAGTTTAAGTGGTGACCGAGATTGAGCAAGGAAAAAGTCTAAGGAGGAAAGTTGTGAGCTTGTAAAAGAACAAGGTAAATTACTTACCTTAAGGTGTTTTATTGTTTAAGGGAATGGGATTTAGATATGTGATGAGCTTAGTGTAGAGTTTACATTGGGAAAAAGGGGTTATAAAACCTAGGAGAAAGAACTGAAATACCCCGACCTTATATATGGCGATTAAATTATCCTAATAGGTATTTAAGAGCCTAATAATGATTAAGAAGTATTGGTAAGGGAAAATAAATCCGAAAGAAATAAAGAAACACTTAAAAAGCGAAAAACGCTAAATAAGCGTTAAATAACCATAGGAGGTATGAGACCTTGGTTAGCGTATTATATGGATTCTAAAGGTTTAATAAGACCTAAATAATATATGGGAACAACTCCCGAAGAAAACAGATCCAAATAATGAATTAAAATGCTAATAGAGCTTTAGAGCACGCTTTTTCGAGAAAACCCGAAAACGTGACTCTAAGTGGTCAAACGGACCCGTAAAGATCCTAAATCATTAAATAAGAATAATTAAGCATTTGTGGGAGCTTAATAACCAATAAAAATAAGGAACGAGAAAATTCTGGAAAACGGGCCCGGTTAGTGAACAGTACCTAAACCGGGTAAAATAACGAGCGTTTTCTGTAAAAGACGAAAAACGCTCCAGCTAGTATACTGCAAGGGGACCGGTTTTTAATAAATTAAAAGCCCTCACACACACTCACATACTAGCTAGTTAATTAAGAGACAAAAGCAAAAAGTAAAAAGGGTAAAAGTACCCACTTATTCTCTCACCTCACATTTCACTCATCTCTCCCATTTCTCCCTCTCTCACCGACTTCTCCCCCCTCTCTCCTCTGTTGTGGCGATTTCAAAGCTCCACAAGAGCTCCAATGGCAACCTCATCTTCTCCTCCTTGCTCTACCTCCATTTGAGCTCCAATCACAAAAATAACTACATATTTGAACCCCTCACTCTCCTCTACACTTCCCTCTTTTCGGAATTTCAAAATGAGGAAGTTCATTTTCTGGGTATACCCCATTCAAAGAGAAAAGCACACCATTATGGAGCTTGGAGTCTCCTCTTTCCAACAAGGTAAAAATCTCCATGAAAACCTTAAGTTTTCTTCATCTCCTTTGGTAGCCGATTTTTACCTTGTGTAATGCCTTGTTCTCTCTCTCTCTTTTGAGCATAATATCAACCTTGCAATGGTGGTGGAATCACCTTCTTGAACTAAGGGCTAAAACCCCTCCTAAAACACTCCAAAGGTAAACCCTAGAATTTGTATCCTAAACACTCCAATGAATTAATGTTAATTTAAGGGTTAGCATTTTAATTGTACTTATTTTGTGTACATTGGGTGATGGGAATGGAGTTTGGCAACTCCATTCCCCATGTAGCCGATTTGGGGCAAGAAAAAGAGAAGAAGGAGAAATGGAAAAGAAAGAAGGAATTTAGAGCCCAAGGTAAGAGCTCTTTCTTGAATGGTAAATTTAATGCATTAGAGTAATGGGTATGGGTAAACCGATTTAAGGAACCCAAAATATTCTATTGGTATTGTAGTATTGGAATTTTGGGTATTTGTGAACTAGTATGTGGCTAGAATAGGCATTGTATTGATTGCTGGTAGGACCCTTGTATGGGTGTGGCTAGAAGGCATGAATTTGAAGTAAGAAGGTGTATGTGTGGCTAGTAAGAAAAGTAGATGAGCTATGGCAAAATTTTGGTAGGAATATGTACATTATGGATGACTTGGTGAATGGGAGAACCAAGGTGGTATTGAAGTTAGGGGAGATTAGTAACTATGGATTGGTACTTGTAGTATGAGGAGTGAAAGTGTAAAATCTATAGCAAGAAGTAGTATAATGCATTGGAGGAACTAGGAGAAACTAGGTGTGCTTGGAGAGCCTTAAAGTGTGAAGTAAACCACTTTTGTAACAGATTTTGAAAGGAGCTAGAAATGGGAAGGATTGAGTGGAAGGTAATGTAATGAGGATATTAGTAGTGGTATTGGTAGTAAGAGTATGAATGATAAAGGTTAGGTTTGAAAATCTGTAGCATTTGAGGAGGAAAGAGCAAAATCTGTAGCATTGGTGAAATGGGAACTAGTATAAGTTGAGAAGAAGTGAGGGAAAATGTGTAAGTGAATGTAAGGATTGAGTAAAAGTTTGGTGGATGAACCAAGGTGATTTAGGAAGTTGATTAGTGCTAAATCATGTGGGGAAATATTGGTAAAGATTTGGGAAGCATGGGCAACAGAAAACACCAAAAACAGATTTTAAAACTGAGTTACTGGGCCGGACCGGACTTGTGACCGGACTTGCAAGTTCGGTCGGACCAGAAATTTCCCGTCAGAAACCTCTGGAATGGACCGAACTTGCGACCGGATTGCAAGTTCGGTCGGCCAGAAAAATTCCCGTTAATGCAAGCTACTGAATGGACCGACCTTGCGACCGGACTTGCAAGGTCGGTCGGGCTAAAATTCTCACGAAGGGAACTTACTGGAATGGACCGACCTTGGGACCGGACTTGCAAGGTCGGTCGGCCCGGGAATTTTCACACGATGTAGCCTACTGACTTGGACCGAACTGGGACGGACTTGCAAGTTCGGTCGAGTCAAACAAAAAAAATGTTTTATTATGATTATAGTAATCATGTATATTATATATATATATATCTATATATATATATATATATATATATATAATATATATATATATTATATGCCTATACACATATAAGCATATATAGGTGGTAATACACCATTAATGAAGTAGTAATGGTAAGAAAGTAAGTAAAGGAGTAAGAAAACAAGTTTAAGAAGTAGTAAAGTAAAGGAAGGTTTTATAATCAAGTAAGAAAGTAATGAAGTGGTAAGTAAATATTGAAAGTATCAATGAAGGAGTAAGTTAGATCAATAATAGATCATTGATCATGCTACTCCATGTATGTATAGGAATCAAATAGTTGATCTCCAAGGAACCGGTAGTGCGAATACAACGGTGTACGGTATGATTTCTTCATGCTCTGTATCCTAACCTGGTTACCCCGATTTGTGTGCTTATGTGATCACTCAAATAAGATAAATGCACGAATTGGACTTTATCGCACTTAATTGTGTTTGGACTATTTTGTCTTGCTGTATTCGCTCGAACACTTAGTTTGTATAATTCATGAAATGTATGGATGAGAATGAAGTGTATGTATGTGGATGTGTACTTGTGTAGTGTATTAACCCTTGGTATGGGTGTAATGACTTCTGCTAATTCCTAACTACCTAACTCCTAACTTGAGTATTGAGTAATTGGAATGAGTAGAAGTCCGATATAGTTTCGCCCACACGTGAGGATAAGGAAACACAAGAGGTTGGATCCGAAATCCTGTGTATGTATCTTTCCATGGACCAATTCCCTTGAATGGGTAGCATCCTGGATTAGGGGCCACCCTAAATCCCGGTGGTGGGATGTAGTAATCCCTGCCCGGAGGTCATACCGACTTAACTGGAAGTAAAGTATGTAAGAAGTAAGTATTGCATGTGTATTGGTCTTGACTATTGTAAGTCATTGACTTGGAGCAAAAGTATTGAACACCCGATTAACCCGGGTGTGTAATGAAGCTAACTGGACCTTTGTATGTATTGGAGAATTGTATCTCCGTATTGCGTATTGAGTATGTAATGAGTATGTAATGTGTATGTGTATTCTGGAAGATGGTAAGTAAGTATTGGTTGACTCGTATTGTCTTCCAAGCATGTATTGTACTGTGCGTATGTATGTATACCTTGTGTAGTATTGTAGTGTCGTGAATGAAAGCATGTATGTATGTATGTATGTATGTATGTATGTATGTAAGTATGTATGCATGTATGTATTGCAAAATGAATTGCATGTATTCGACCAAATGGTCGGTGTACCCTCGCTAGTACGCGGGGTATGCGGTTATCATATTCAGCGAAAGCTGACCCCCTCGGGGGAACGTTTTTAGTGTGCAGGTACCCGGGGCGGATACGGTCAAGGTAAGATACCGGTGGCACACCTCGTATTTAGAAGTATCTAGTTTGTGAGGAATGGGTAGTAGATTGACTCCTAGTAAGTATGTATGAATTTGGGAGAAGTATTGTATTGAGTTGGAACCTAGTAAACTCGGTATGTGTAGTGTATTATCTTGTACTGAAGTATGGAGTATTGTATTGAATGGAGTATTGTAGTACTCAGTAAGTAATGGGAGTATGTATTGTATTTGAGTAGTACTCGGATATTCCGGTCCATCAGACCGATGCTGTATGTATTAGTAGCCTTGTTAGTCACGTGGGTGGCTGACTGCATTGTATCACCCGCCGTTGAGTAAGAATGTATCCGCTGCGTGAGTATGAATGTATAAGGAGATTAGACGGTAATGACGGTATTAGCGGTAGGGGTGTTACAAGAACAATGACTATACTTGTGAACTTTTGACTAAAGAGCAAATGAGAAAAAGGAGATAGTTTAAGAATATCAAGGTGAATTACAAGAAGCATTTTATTTCAATGGGAGCCTTGTTGTGTGTATTCGCAGGTTAAAGGCAAATATATGTGGAAATTCAGTGGTTAAGATTATTGTCATTTAAGGGCCTAAGTGCCAAGCATTTAAGTTTATACACTATGTAATGATGTGGTGTAGTTGTGGTGTAAATTGTGTGTTAAGGTGTTGTGATGAGAATTTGAGTGATATTGGTTGTTTGATGGTGAAAAGGCAAGTGTTTGGGTGCAACAATATACTAGAGAACCCATGGCAAAATTTAGTGAAGAACTTAAGTGTTTAAGATGTTCTAAGGAGATTCATGACTAAGGAAGTACTAGGAAGTTCTAGAGGTTGTCTTGATGAAAAAGGGTGAGATTAAGGTGTTTAAATGACTTATAATGACTTAGGCATCACTATGAAGGATTTAGGAATCAAAAGAATGTACTTGGGTATTTAGGACTTAGGTAAATGTGGGTAAACAACTAGGAAGGAGATAATGTGTTGATGGATGGAAGCATAAGCTTATGAAGGAACCTTAAGTAAATGCATAAAAGAAGTTAGGAAACTTTAGTAAGTTTGATGTGAATGAGTGTAAAACTTTGAGATGATTTAGGTAGAAACTAGAGTTTAGAATTTAAGGAAGGCTTGGAAATTGTAATATGGGTGGAAAGTAGTATATATGGTGTGGTCAAGTTCTTAAGGAGGGAACTTTTGGCTAGTAGAAGTTCTAGGTGAAAGGGATGTTGAAATGTAGGAAAGAAATAAGTGTTAAGTGTTGGTAGTTGTTCTAAGAATTGAGTAAAGGATTGGAATGATCTTTGGAGGTTGTTTTAATGAGTTTGGAGGATGGTTTAAGATGAGTTTAAGGGTCTAAATGATGTTAGAACACATTAGGATGCTTGGGGAAAAATTTGGAATTGAGAGAACAACTTAAGAGTAAAGTCTGTAGTGGTCCGACCCAGGGTCCAACCCAGTTCTGGGTCGGACGGACCTCTGTTAAGCCACCGTAAATGTTTCTGGAATGGTCCGACCCAGGGGACTCGGGTCGGACGTGGGTCGGACGGGAGAGTTTTAAAAAGACGGGAAAATTTCTGGAATGGTCCGACCCAGTTGGTTGGGTCGGACGTGGGTCGGACAAGTGGAACTTTTCAAACCCGATAGTTACTGGAATGGTCCGACCCAGTTGGTTGGGTCGGACGGTGGGTCGGACGACCCTTAACACTTTAAAACAAAAAAGAAATTAAGGATGCATGATGGTGTTAATAGTACACCATTAAGAGGGCAATGGTGATTAGAAACCTAAGAACCCAAGGGGATTAAGTTAAGTTAAGTATAAGTTCATAAGCTTAAGGTTAAGTTGCAAGGTTAAGTTATAAGACTTAAGAAGTGTTAATTGGGGACCACTAAGGGTTAAATAAGTTAAATAAGTTAAGCAATGTATAGATACTTAATCATCTAAGTTGGATGGATATTTTAGGACTTGAAAGTTGGAAACCGGAGGAGTATTAAACAACCGGGACGATCGACGGTGAACGGTACAATCTTTCTTGTGACCTGCTTGCTAACGAGGTGTCCCTCGGCTTGTGTGCTATCTGTTTAATTGCTATGACTAAGACAAGATAAAGCATGCAACCCGTTATATTTGTTCTCGTTGTGAATGTGTTTTCTTTACACTAACCCACGAGACTTGAGATTGTTACTAACCAAGTTTAGTACTTACTGAGTTAAGAATAAGAGTTAAGTATTGGTGATTGTTGGTTAATACCCGTTAAGGTTAACTAACACATGGTGTTTAAGATTTCTACTAACTGGAACTTGAGTGAGGAAACCCGGGACTGACTCCGGTCATGCATGCTAAGGAAAGGGGGACGGTATCTGAATTCAGATCCGCCCTCCGCTTAAGGACTTGTCTTCGGACTTGTTGCCTAGGGCCGGTTGCCGGCTCAGCTACACTGGACTCCCGTCCAGGGTAGGTGGCATTAAGATGGTGCGGTAGGATCACCTAAATCCTAGGTTTGAAATTAAGCTACAACCATTCCCTTCTAGGAATGGTTTGTATACTGAGATTAAGTTAAGGTTAAGATTGAGGTAAGATAAGGAACTGAGGTTAAGGAAGTCAGGACTAAGGAGGGGGTTACTAACCCGCTTGATAAGGGAACGCTTGTGTCGTTCGTTGGGTGTGAGCTATGTATGTTCATCTGTGGATTGTTGTTTATTGCACTTCATATCATGTTTGTGTACTTAATCAATTTCCATGCTATCGACAGTTAGTCGTCGTAGCCCTGTTAGCTTGGGGGCCATGAGAGGGAGTACCAGCATTCGTGCTGACCCCCTTTGGGGGCTGTTTTACACTTGCAGGTAAGAGGCCCATGAAGGCGCACCACGAGAGTAGGAGCGGTTAGACTTAGGATGGGTTGTTTATTACCGGTTGCCGGCTCAGCTACGCTGGACTCCCGTCCAGGGTAGGTGGCATTAAGATGGTGCGGTAGGATCA